>JH153122.1:987-22402 GCA_000226015.1 Mnemiopsis leidyi
CCCTGAACAGACACCCTAAAAGTCCTGTCCATTAAAAAATCTTTAATAATGTCTAAAATTTTACCATCAATACCTAAACAGTGAAGCTTTAAAATCAACCTGTTATGAGGAACTGTATCAAATGCTTTTTTAAAATCGAAATATAGTATATCTACTGGAATTCCCTCCTCTAAGAGTTCTATGACGCAATCCATTGTTTCCAGCAAATTGCTCAAACAAGATTTACCTTTGACAAACCCATGCTGATGGGGGCTTATCTTATCTTCCACAAAAGATAATATTTCATCCCTTAAAATTTTCTCATAAACTTTACATAAAATACATGTTAAAGACACAGGTCTATAGTTTAAAGGATCTGTTTTAGATCCGTTCTTAAAGCATGTAAGTTTCAATTTGTTAGTGAATTCGCGAACAAAATATCTAAATTAAAAAAAGTTCTTCGGTACCTTAAATTAGGCAAATTTTGACTTATTTGCACCCATGGCGTGAATGTGTCATCAAGAGTTTTGTTGAAGATATTTAAAAATTCAGAAAATCTGGAAGAGGGTACCAGATCTGACATGTCAGGGGAAAGTTGCTCTACAAACTTGTTTACATTTTCATTTGAAAAGTCATATATTCCCATGCCCCAAAAAGGGCGTGGCTCCCCTGGATTATGCCCAAGGTTTTGGGATTGAAGGTTTTTTGTACAACTCTAGGTATCTAGTAGAGTCAATTTAACCTGTTCGCCCCCGAGGTCCCTATATATACCTGCTCTAGCGACTGATATTGTGCCATATCTATTTGCTATAGAATCAATTTCTTTAGTGAGTTCGCTTTTAAAAACTTAGTTCAATCTATAACAACACTCGTTTTGAAAAAAGAAATAGTTTTTTTGATAATTACACAAATTAATTAATAAAATAATCAATTATTTATTTTTGATATAATGCATAATTATAATTATGACTCATGAATTAATTTCTCAAAATCATCTCGGGGACCATGTACAACAGTGCTATAGCAAATATGGGACCATGCAAACTGTTTGATTGTGAATAAAATGTATCCACAATAAGTTGTTTTAGTGCGGGTGTATATATCGACCTCAAATTATTTTGAGGGAAAACCCATTTATATGCCATGCAAATCCGTTTTAGTGCAAATTTGATAACTTGTTGAACTATTAAGGTTCTTTTCAACAAGAGTTTGTGGAAAAAAATTCTAACTATCCTTGCAACTTCTTAAGTAAGGTATAGCAGGCAGATAATTGACATTGGGAGATGAGAGTTGTGAATAGTCTAGACCATAATGTGAAATTATTTGGAAGTTTAAATACACGTGTGAATTGCTTTTCAGGGTGTATAAAACTGATATTGACCAGTTGCAGTTAACAATCAACCTAGGGTGGGAAGGGTGCCTAAATGACCACACCCTATTGAGCTATTGTGCATATCCCCGTCTCGGCCCTCAATAATCCTGCTTAACCATCTCAGCGTATAGATCTGGTGTTATTCATGGCAAAGTGAAAGACTGTGTGACTCTATATTAGCAAAGAAAAAGTTGGGAAAAGCTTTGTCTGGGTTTTTGTAACGAGGTCACTATATAATTAGAATGAGTCCCTTGCCGGCAAATATGGGTCTCTTGCCCGCCTATATAGAGCCAATAGCCGGCCGACATCAGGCCTGTAGCTGGCCTATATCAAGATGGCTATAGGCTGTCCACAGGCCTGATAAAGACTGTCTATTGGCTATTAATTGGCCTGTTATTGGCCTGATATGTGCCTTTTATCAACCTTACAGGCCTTGTATCTGCTTTGCATCCGCCGACTAAAGGCCGGAACTATTCTCCCAATCTGCCCTTTTGCCAACTTGCAGAAATGCCTTGAGATAACAGATTCCAGCTACTGAGCTTTCAGAACTGGGGAACTGTGGATGCAAAGCAAGTTTACACTGTTCATAATGTGCATCAGTTGTCCTGAATAGTTTTTGGCAAATCAAGCGTTCTTTTAGTCTCCTGGTTATCCCCAAAGCGAGTTTGATATATAAACTGAATGTGATTAAAACTGTATTTTTGGTATCATGTCCACAAAAACGTCCTGTCTGTGATGGCAAATGCTGAATTATGTGTTGTTAAATGAAGTGTCTTCTGAGGATGTGAGAAGCATAAGGAAGCCTCGCATCAAGAATAATCGCTGTTTGTCATATTAGAATAAAGAATATCAAGATACAGTTGAAAGAAAGTGAGAATAGCAAGACAGAGCCGTAAGAGAGCTTTCACATTGACTTCTTAGTCCAATAAGAAGTTAATTCCATTTATTTGATATGACCAACTTTGTTATCTCCCCTAGTGAAACTCCCAAGGTCGATAAATCTCACCTAGTGAAACTCCCAAGGTTGATAAATCAACCTCCTCAGTCTAACCGACCTCCTCTGTATAACTGAGGCACTAAAAACTAGAATCATTCTCCTGACTTGTATTAAGATGTAAGGCTGTGTCATATTGGGCTTATAAACTTTCATGAATAAGCAATTTTCCAAATTTTGAAGAAATATAAATTTTCCTGTTGAATCCTGGAGGTCGACATATCCACCTCGCGATATTTCGAAAACCAGTATTCAACCTAGCATACTTCGATTAACACATGTTTATTGAAAGCTTCTGCAACAACAAACTCGTATAAATTCATGTCTATCAACCCCCCACCCCCCCTACAACTAGGATACTTTCTCATTATTTTAAAATGTTTGCAGGTTGTGATGCAGGCTTTTGGTGCAGGCTTTTGGTGATCTGCCAGTTGTGGAATTTGGAAATCTTGGCTATAGACCGGTTTTCCAGATCCACTGAGAAATGTTATTCCATCTCTAAACACTGCTCTTGTGTTTCACAGCAAGTTAATCTATATCAAGCAAACAATAGTGGACCCCCAAACACCAGTGCAATAAGGGAAAAACTTAGAACTGGATATTTGTTAATCCTTTAGTGGACTCCAAGCCATTGTGGTATACCTGGAATTGAAACAGCAGACAAATAGGAAAAGAAGCTACAAAACTTCCTCAAGAAACAACAGCTGACACACCGATAAAGTATGAAATAGCGAAATCCCTGATTTAGAGAACCATCAGCCCAAGCACAACCTGGTTAAAGGCGCATGCTCAGTGACTATGGCCATGGTTAATAGCACACATATGTACAGATTCTTCCAGAATATCACAATACTGTGGCCATGAATTTGAATTTGAAATTCTGCCTTAATCATGGCAAACATCATGATACTAAAGGCCCAGTGACAGAAAGTTGAGAATTTAGGAATGGCATTCCTAGTCAAAATTCAAGCTGGGGATCGCTTTTTAACGTTTTCATCTCAGATTATCATAGTTTTGAACCTGCTCTAACTACATCTCAACTCCTGTACCCTGTATCTATCAATTATGTCTATCAATTAGATGTTCAAGCTATACAAATACAAAGTAGCCATTTTTGTCAAACTTTTTAGATTCCTAGCCACTTCTCAAAATTCTGTCACTGGGACTAAAGGGGATGCCAAATGGTCGAAAAATCTTTGTCAACTTAACCACCTACTCCCTGTTGGCAAGTGAGTTAGTTAACAATTTATCCTTTAACCTTCTGACATATTTATAGGTCCTGAAAGATTTCTATTGTTAATAGGTGCTGCTTTACTATTTTTGAACATAAGAACCAAACTGAAGTAAAAAGAAGACTGAAAAAAATGGAAGTTTATTGTTTAGGGTCTGCCCTAGTGGCAAAAAAAAGGGAATCTGGGAATCTGATTCCTAGCCAAAAGTGTGAGCTAAAAAGCCAAAAAGTAAACAACTGGCAGGATTTTGGAGATAGCACAATATCTAGCTTGACTGTGTCCGTCATTCTTAAACGTTCCTTAAATGCTGATTTGGAAAAGTTGTGCGCTTTTTAAGTTGAGCCGCGCTTCCCAGTTCTAGCCATATATTCCTTGTTCTAGCCACGACCATGGCTAGATCTGGGAATGCGCTTCCCAGGGCTTTTTCTGGGAAGCGCGGCGCATGGCTTGAATTACAGTAGCTATGCGTATAAGACTTTAATGATTACTTTTAAGATCATGATGCGGTGGCCGAGTGGTTAAGGTGCCGGCTCTAGCGCGAGGTGCCCCGAGTTCGATGCCCGGTTGGGGCATTATTTCCGATAGCTTTTTTTGATAACATTACTTCCACAGTCTAACTATTGCTGTTTTTCCTGTTTCTTGATTATGCTTGCTCATACCGCTACTAGGCCATTTTACTTGTTACTGTTATGAAATAGGCCACGTGAACGAGAGCGGAATTAGCAAAAAAGCCAAAATGAGCCCGTCAATTTGCATTCCTAGCCAATTTTAAAATTTATGCCACTGGGGGGTCTGCCTAAGGCTAGACATCGCAGTTGCAATTCGTGGTGGGAACTAAAATATCATTTTAATTGCCTGGCTTGTGGACCATGATTTATTCGTTTCGGCTTACATTTCTTAAATTGAGCCACAGTAGAGTAGTCTATTTTCGTTTTCTAGGCGTGCATGTGTCTCACTTCTTTATAGAAAATTTGGTTCTGGTAATATGATCTGCCATGATTATGATTAAGCTCAGCTTTTGATGTTTACATTCTCCCAAGTTTACATTCTCCCAAGTTTTTTCTGCAGTCTAACCATGTTTGTGTTTTGTGTTATTTGGAGTAAGTAGTAAACATCAGGTCAGTAAATTGTTGTTTCCATGGAGCCCTATAACCCTGTAGAAATCGCAGGGAATGGTAACACTGATCTGTTGTGAGTCTGTTTTTTGTTGGGTTTTTCATTTGTGTTTTTGGGCAGGCTAGCTGGGATTTTAGAGTTTTAGTTGGGTATTGGGTAAGAAAAAATCAAATCAAGCAATAAAGTAAAATTCTTTTAAATTTTGAACTTTAATGCTAGTTTGAAAATATGCTTTATACTGATCATATATATCATACTTAAATGATACTAAGCTTTTATCATGTACTGTAAAGCTGAAAGCACTGTGCAATGGCCTATGTAGGAAAACCATATTGATCAAATTATAGCACTATCTGTTGTCTGTGACCTAACTGACGTAAAATTATATCATTTAAGATCGATGATGTCACAAAAAAGCTCAAATCAGAAGCGCCTTGCTGCATTACATAACAAAAAAGTCACCCAGTCCTCCCAGCGAGAACTTGTCAGAAATGCTCTGTCAGATAAAGCCGTAAACAAAGTTACTAGATTCTCAGATTCAGACGATGATCCCCCTGACAATCAGAAAATAACTGATATCCTTTATGATGTTGAAGAATTAGACAACGTCAGTTTCGATATCAAGCCACAATTTCATGGTAAAAAAGGTGAGAAGCTTATGAGTATGCAAAGTAAGATTGGTTCTGATGACAGATTCCAGCTTGATGAACGTTTTGAATCTGACTCAGATAGTCATGACTCCTCTGATAGTGAGGATAGTGAAACTAAAGAACTAAACAGTGAAAGACAGAGCCTTTATAATACAATGGATTCAGTTTTAGCCGATTGTGGAATTACTGCTCTTAAACACAATCCTACAGCAGAAAATCAACATGTTGTTGATCAATATGTTCGGTTCGATCCTACAGATGCAAGTCATGAAAAATTTTTGATTCCTCAATCTTCTCAAAATGTCGATAAGTCTTCTGAAACTGAAAAAACTATACCCCATACAACTAGTGATAAAGACGATGATGAAAAAGTTGATGAAGATAAACCAATTGTCGATAATAGTGCATTTTTCGAGGTTAAAACAGACTTTAACAAGGCAATTGCCGATACTAATGGTTTCAGTTTTAAGTTTGATTTTGCAATCGAAAGTTCACAAACAGATACTCAAAAGACTGTTGATTTCAAAGCAGAAGAATATTCAATCAAACAGCTACAATTGGATTCTTCCGATGAAGAGGCTGTCATGGATTTAGAATCTTCTGCTAGTAAAGATGTGAATGGCAATTCCCAAAGCAGTTCTTTCTTTTACAGTATCAACCCTATATTTAAACAGGGACCCATTTCACAGTTCAGGAGAATTAAAACAATGGATGAGATTGAAAAAGAATGGACAGATACTAGATACCAGATCACAGCAGAATATAAAAAGAGGCATAAAGATGCTGTTAGGTTTCAAAAGAAGTTTGTTACTAAAACGTAACAATCCATGTTTTTATCTACTTTTATATTCATCTAGAATTCAATTAAATCAATATTTATGTTGGTGGTTTGAGGGTTACAATACAGCCTGATTTTCCTTTTGCTTTGTGTGGGATCCATGGCAATTATAAATCCAACTTTTATTTGGTGTTCCCAGGCCATGTTACCCCCCTTGAATCAACAATAAATCATTAGCAAATTTAGCATTATAACTTGCAGTTTTTAAGACACTTAATTTTTACCTCTCCGTTTTGGATCTTGCCTGTTCATAACAAAACATCATGCTGCGCTTACAGAGCAGTATCTTCTGGTTTAGTTTTTACCAGAAAACGATTAAGTTTTCCCCTATCTCAACTTAATCTACTTATTACTTCTAGATCAATCTGCTATAAATATTCCCTAACTTCTCCACGTGTTAAGCAATGTGAGTCATGTGAAGGATGCCACTTACCTCCTGCAGTAATGGTCAGGCATGAAAAGAAGGAACAACTACTCCTGGCTAGATGCAACCAAATTTGTAAGTCATGTATATTGTATATTGTAACAGCTGTATTCATTGTTGTTTTTACAGCTCTTGTGAGCGACTTTTCTATTTGGGTGACAGTAAAGCTAGATTCAGAATAATAAAAAATAAGGCAATAAAATGACAGCACTTGAGTGAAAAGTTTTGTCGTTGTTTTGTAGATTTAATCAACGTAAGAAACGTAAATAATAAGGCTCTGCTTTATTGACCCATGCTACAATAACATTCTAGAGTGCCGTTGCGGTTTTAGTTTTGATATCGGTAAATAAGAGTCTGTTCTACTAGGTACTGAGTAAATCCGAGGGAGCGATGTGCCATACTCAAATTCTACAGAAAATATCCGACCTCGGACTAAAAGATACGAGGTACTATACCATACTATACTATACTACATTTAGATAGTAACTCGGTTTCAAGTCATTTTGCTATTTTTGTGGCCTTATGACGTCAATATTACATGTACTATTGTGTTTACTCACATTTATGAAAATCAAGATCAGTTCTTTTCTTTTTAACGACTCTTATTACTTTTCTATCCCTTTTTCTGACAAGCATGTTTCTCATTCCAGGGTACCCAACAGTGGGGAGTTAGTGATGCGAGCTCTCCTTGCAAACTCCAGCGGCAAGAATCCTATCATCTGCAAAGTGGAGGACAAGAAATTTGTCATTAACGTAAGTTTTAATTTTGGTATGCTGGCGATAACACGACTACGATTCTGGACTGCTAACAGATAAAACTAGAGCTGTATTCTTTGGCATTTTTGCATCCTTTAACAGTCCACCATGATGTTTTATTTTCTTGTCGTAATCATTTCTTTATATTTCTTCCTGATGTGCAAGCTTAGAATTTTGTTTTGCCGATTTCGTAGAACTTCTTGGATCGATTTTTAGCTCTCATGCTAATGTCGCTACAGCAGCAATTTACGATACAATCCCTAGCCTGATTTATGTCCAGTTCAGTTTAGTGACCGTTGTACAATGTATAAGTAATGGATTATGATTAAGGGGATATACTGGCTCTCTCATAGAGTATTGCTACGTTTGATGACTACTGTCATTCGGCGTCATTGGCCCTGAAAGCTCTCGAAATCGCCAAATTTTCGAGCGCGCGTGCGCGTAAAGCACGCAATTTCAGCATTAAATTGAGTCGCCCGCAAACAAACTGCACTGCTTTCAGCATTTTCTGTGTCTGAAAATAATTATAATGACATAAAAATTTTCTTGACGCTGATCCAAGACGCTATCTATCGCCTTCATCATCACATTTGGGGGCCTGTGCGTTGAATCAGTATGGTTGTCTTATGCATTACATCACCACTTCTAATTATTGTTGAACACAAAAAGGGCACTAGACGTTTCAGATTCAGAGTCAAGTGTAATCATTCTATATTTAGCTCTATTACGTTGTGTCTCTAAGCCATAACTAAACTACACGTCCCCGCAGGATAATTACAAAGCTACAATATACAGTAATGGTTAGTTTTTGTCAATCATATGCAACGATGAGTTTTTAGAATTATGCATCGGTCTATCCTTCATATTTTCCCAATTGCCTCCTTTAGATGAAGCTTACTAAAGGAATTTTGTTTTTTTTCTTTCTATAATTTTGAAACCATTATTGTACATATCCACAGATAATTTCTGTACAAACAAGAGGCAGCTTCCTCAACGAAAAAAGGCTAAAGCGATTTCAGATGACTTCGTGGACTCTGATTCGCTTATACACGCTAAAGAAGAGAAAGTCAGCTACTCCCCTTACTCCTCCAATATCGTAAGTTACTCTACACTATCAGAATACCTTTCTTTTAGACCAGCATATTAACGGAGATACTAAAGATTTCATTATTAAAATATTCTCATTTTAGTTTGACCACGCTCGAAAGAACAAGCGGATGCGTACAAAACCAGCGGTAACTGTTCCAAGATCTTCCATCAAACCATCCATACTCCTTAAGGAATCTGTTAATTCAACAGTCCAGCCTTCAGCTGAAACCAGGGCTGCAGTTCAAGAAATGTTGAATGGTAACAGTGACATTATGAAGTACGACGTTATCGCCAAGGTTTGTTCAACTACGTAGTTTTTAAACTGCACAGTCTCAGGTTTTAACTTGAAACTGGCTCACTGTTTCAAGCTGACTTTAAATTTGGGCCGAGCTTGTTGTTTTGGACAGTTGCCCGATGCTGCCGTTAATTTTTGTCCCAGTTGCTTTTTTGGTTATACAGTGGAACGAGTAGTTTATACCGTGGTGCCAAGTCCTTATAAATACTAATGTTAATACAACTTCACTTAAATCTACTATGCATCTACAATTGTTATCCTTCATTCTTGCCCTGGCGTGAACTATCGCATTTATGCGTTTCAGAAATGTCTAAACATGGATGAGTTTATGAGCCTGTCAAAATGCCAACAACGGTATCTTACCTCCCTGCTGCCTTCATCTGATGTTCGGAAAGAACGAAATTCTGTAAAGTAAGTTTGTTTGCACCATTTTGTATTGTAAGGCGTTAACGTGTATTTGCAATCCTACTTGTAATAGTACTTTTTCAAATGTTTTTTATGTGCTGCTAATTTATTCCGTAGCTTTAGCATATTTGTAACTCGGTATCATTAAGTGAGTGACCACTTTATTCACCGTACAATATGACTGATTTCGGCTACGCGACGATTTGCGTAATGATCAATCCTACAGGTTAGAGCCGACCGCTCTTTCGAACTCGTTCTTCGCCTCCTATTTCCGCGAGTGGCAAGACAAGCTTGGAAAAGGTAACATAGTTTTTTGGGTTCTTAATTTTGCGCTATTCGCCCTATTTCATTTCATTTTCCGAATCTCAATTATTATAACTAGTTCGAAGTTTTCTATTTAACGCACAGATGAATTTTTGATCCAATTTGAAGTAACGCTGCGAATTTTCAAAATAGGAGAGCTGTCTGTCGAATTCGCTGCTAAGATCAAGACGGAAGCCGATAAACAAGTTTCTAAAGATCCTTGGAAAGAAACATTCTTTGAAGACGTTTGGGGATTCTCGTAAGTGCAACTTGAGCTAGACGTTTTTATGAAGGTGGTGATAAAAACTGCCTTTTTAACTTTTACATTTTACCAAAATTTTAATCATCATTGTTTGCGATTGTATCACTGACGAATAGATAAAGTACGAAAGAAATGGTATAAAAATTCTTTCTCAGGCGAGCTGAGCAAGCACAAACAAGCAAATCAAGGTCATCACGACAGTGGCACGACCCATTCGAGGACCACATCAAAGAAGCGCTGTCATTAGTCCCCTCTTCGTTTTTTATAGCACCTCCCCCAGATCCTTTACAATTACAAGAGACTCTAACTCCCCCAACCTCAGATGGCTCAGAACACGACCGGTCTCATACTTTAAACCCTGATATCATCGACAAAGATCTGCAGATTCTAACTCCTGACCATGAAATTGATCGTGGTTCTGAAAAGCTTGAGTTAGACGAGAAAGTTCCTCAGAATCATTCAGTTGGCGGTTTCGATTCGGATGTGTTAGAAGATCCTGAGACTCCTGAAAATTCTATGATCGAAGCTGGTATTGATATTCTTTTTAAGGAGGAAGCAAGGACAAAAGCAAGTGAGAGTTTGGAATGTAAAACCGAAATTCAGGAAGAGCCCCAGAAATCCAATCAATCGTCTCCGAAAAATGAAACCGATACATGCAAGGAAGACTTGACAGATGCTTCTGCTCAAGGCACCGCTTCTATCTCGGACGATATTTTGCTATCTCCAGAAATTAAATCTGATTCGGTGGAGGAATCGTTAAGTTTAGACACTACAAAACAAGTAACTTCCACTGAGTCAGTCGAGAAGGTTCAGCCGCAACATCAGAATGGCCCGACACCCTGTATTGGGAAAATCAAACTTGTCATAACAATGGGCGGTCAGAAAGAAACTGTGGAAACTGAAGCGGTTGTAGTTCCACACTCTGTCGATCAGGAAGATTCTAATTGTGATGCTCTAGAAGTTTCAGAAACCTCTGTTTCGCCTGTTAAAGCTTCGCCTTCGAAATCTCTGGAGGACCTTGATCTTGATCTCGATCTAGACGATTCTATGATGGGCGAATACGAGGTTGCCAAAAAACTGGACACTCTCGACGACATCGATGATCCTGAACTCAATTGTGACTTTATTAACGATAAATCGTGTGACATCAAGATCGAAAAACAACAGGATGAGCCATCGTTTGTCGTTCGACCTGCTGACGAAGCTTCCTCTGAGACTGTGACGAAACTCGCTGTGTCTGATGATATTTCCTTGAACATAATGAACGAAATCAAAGTTGACCTTAAGATTCCTGAACGGAAAGTCACAAAAGTCGATCCACCACCACCGGCTCCTTTGCTACCTCCACCTGTGCCGTTATCTCGACAGAATGGTGTAGAAGTTCCCGCTTCTCAAAACTCCTACAACTCACCAAGTGCTAGTTCATCCACCTCCTCTTCTCCACGCACTGACTCTGAACGCCGAGAAAAGTTAACTCTGAGGATTCCAGTGAAGGACATCGTTTTGAATCCAGAAACCGTACTTCTATCCAAAAAACTAAAGTCGAAGAAACGTAAATCGAAAAGCAGTTATTACTACTCAGAACAAAGCATTCCCAGTGGTCACATACCACCGTATTTAGGAGGCGGTTACAGTCCCGACATGTATGGAATGTATAGTGAGGAAGAGAGTGAGACAGACCTCAGGAGAATATCCATCCAGCAGCAGCTTCTAGCAGAGAAGGGGATTAAAACAAGCTCCATACCGGTCGAGCAAACTCAGAATTTGGTGAAAAATATGAGAGAAAAACAGCAAACTCAAGCTCTGCCGAAACTGACTAAAGCCCCTCTTGAGGCACAACCGATGATAGTTTTGGACAGTGGGACCCAGAGGGCGCCCTCTCATAAGTCAATTCCAGTGATAAAAGAGCCCAGTTTGAAGTCAGTAAAACCTCCCGGAACAGCTCGACAACCGCCCCCCTACTCTCGCTCAGACAACAGCGAGAGTATTAGGAGTGCCCTGAAGGCCAAGATAAACCAGCGCAGATACACTGACATGCCCTCTCCTCCTGCCCAATATCCCAACCAAAGCAGCGGTAATCACTGTTGCTACGTCGTCAAGGGAAGTCCGGGAGAGTGTGTGTGTTCCACTGCCCCCATGCTCTTCTGTACCAAGTGTTACCATCTCTCCCATTCCACCTGTTCCAATATTCTCTGTAGCAACTGTGGGGCTCTCTTTAAATTCAATTGACGTTTCCAAATGAAATTTTTGATGCCTCCTCATTTTAAACGTCGTCATTTGAATGCGATTTTTAGGAGCATTTTCTCTCCTGAAGAACTCGTTAATTGATAATTTTAATTGTTGTACAGCATTAGAGGATATGTGGTCGGAACAGTGGTTTACAAGTTAGCCTCGTCGTCGTGTTTCACTCACTTCGTTCTAAATGAAACATGGCTTGGGTTGACTTGGGGAATCTCCTGTTCACTACAGCTAGTCTGATAGTGCCATATATTTTGTACATAAGAAAAATATTACTTTGATTGTAGGTTAATTTGGGTGACGGTTATTAAGTTCTTTGCCGAAGTGATATGATATATATTTATGTTTGTTTACGAGGGGTCAGGAGATTTTTGACATGTTGAACTTTTCATGATCAGTCAGTGGAAATTATTCCATTTTTAGATAATAGACACGGTTCTCTATTTGCCGTGCTTGCATGCCAAGTCACTGCATGACACTATTAATTTGAGGAGAAAAACTTAAGAATTTTTTGTTTAAATTTGTTATGGTTGTTTTCAAAAAAAGTATTGATATGTTTACTACCATATCAATATTACTTCTGTCAGGAATTTCAACGTCTCTAGTCCCTGTCTTCTTCAGAAGGCAGTAACAACTCCGAATTTACTATCTGTAAGGTGCTGTCGATTTTCAATAGCCGACTTACTGATATCAGTTGCTAAGTTAGGGTTAAATGTCATATCGTCTAATGCAGATTGACAAGTTAGTTAAACTGTGGGTTCTCTTGAATTTAAAATATTTATTGATTTTCAAAAGTTTAGTTTTTTAATCTTATCAAGTTATCTTTACTGCCCCTTTTGGTCAAAAGACTCTCTTTAAGTCTCGAGTAATTCTCACGTAGATTTACCAGACAAAAGTAACTTTTAATTCTATTCTGTTTGCAAGGCAGCTCCCTGCTGTAAATTCCTGGCTGTAGTCGTTCACATAAAGTGCCTACAATCTAATATTTCGTAGTCTACCCTGAACTAACTGTCTGGCATTTGAATGCAGCTGCCTTACTTTCTAATGTTCTTGTTCGTGGCCTTTGCTTCTGTTACTCAAGTTTAAATCTTTATGTAGGTGACTATGTGAACGGCTCGGCCCGTTCAGGCTTAGCCCTTGCCTGGGGCCGGTATTATGTTAACATGTTTTCGGAAAAGCTAAATTGACTCGAAGTTGTTCGTTGATTATTTGGTTGGTGTAGTTTAGATTGATCAATTATTAAAGTGAACTACTGCAGTGACCTATGCGAGTTTACTAGAACTCTGGTGGCTGTTTTCACTAAGAGTACATACTGATTATCAGTTATGAAGTCTGCGTATTCCCCAGTGGAAGGTGGAGGGCTGTAGTAATTATATCCCTCGACAGGGAGTTATCAATTTTTGCCCGAATTTACCCTGATTTTACATAAACTTCATTTTTTTAAAGTTTCAAGGTGCTTTGAAGACTCAAAAAATGACACCACAAACTAAAATAGTACCCAGTTACCTTCCAAAGTCATGAAATAGAAATAAGGTTGAATTTGTTGATTACAATTCTTATGAACAAATAGTTAATAAAACACTTCTGTCCCCTATTCTTAAATGGTAACGCTTAATTTAACCGAGGTGCTTTCAACTTTTCGTGATTCGCCCTAGCCCCTAAGTCATGCGGATGATTTTGAATAAGCGTGACAAAAAAGATCTAGGCGACACTTTCCGAAAAATACATTAACTTAAAATTTTACCCTAGATTATCCTATTCCTAGTTTCTGTTTGGAAAAACAGGCATGGGCTGAGTGATGTTGATCCAAGGGCAGAAAGTAGTTACTTAGATATTTCATGTATTTAAACTAGTCCGATTCGATTCATTGATTCAACAATCAATTTACTGCGCACCAATCAAATGATCACGAGTAATATCCCTAATTAGTCAATATTCATTAGTAATATTATGGATAATCTCCTTAATCTTAATCGGGTTCAAGTTCGATTTCATTCCATTATTGACTCATTGATATGATTCAAAGATTCGTTAAGTTCTATTTTTCTAATGTTTGATACGAATACTTACTCGCTAGTACACAAATTGATTAGCTGTAACAGTATAGTAAATTTTAGAGACCATACTAGATACAGACTTATTTGAAATTTGTGTTGTAATTTGGAGTATTTGGTTATGTCTTCAAAAACAAAGAAAATGACTGTCTCTTTTCACTTATAGTTTTGTCGAGGTGTTACTCGACTCGCGCGCGGCTCGCAGCTTTGCTGCTCTCTGTGAGTGTGCTCTGGCGAGAACGGTCTATCGTTTCGACAATTATATTGTCTGACTTTGTCCGACCCTCTGCCTCTAGGTGTAAGGGGTCGTTCACATATGACGTCATCACTGCACCTAGGAGGGGAGGGGGGTTTCCAAATGATGATGATTGATGACGAGGGGGGAGGGGGGTTTAGCCAATGATGATGTCATCAAAAATTTTTAGGATTTATAGGACTTTTTTGAAAATTTTTGATTTCTTTTGAAAATTTTTATCAGAATTTTACCAAATCAGAAGGAAAATTTTCAAGTAAAAATCCTGACTCAGAAATCTGGTGAAATACTGTGTTTTCACTGACATAGTATTAGTATAGAAAATTTCAAAAGTGACTGCAAATTTAAAGACCAAAAATCAAGTTTTTTTGACATAAAGTAGGGGGGTTCTGACTGCGATGATGTCATTATGTTAATTTACCTCTGACATTTAGGGGGGTTTTGTCATGATGATGAATGATGACGGAAGGGGGGAGGGGGTAAAAATTACCGAAAATTTGCTGTCATATGTGAACGACCCCTAAGGTAACCTGTCTGAGGTTCCTAGGTACGCGGACCCTGCTCTCCTGGTATGTGGTAGTGGTTCCAACGTTTCCAGTTTCGTTAGACGGATATCATCTCGTCAAAGATACTATCACGGATCATCTTGTCTCACGTTGTGACCCTTTTCGCGCGCGCCGGAGGCTGCCGCTTCGCGGCAGCAGGGCTTTGCAACGTGTAGCAAGGATGAAGGATCAGCAGCGAGCTGAGGTTGTCGAGGTGCTACCCGACTCGCGCGCGGCTCGAGTCAACCGTGAGGCTATGCTGTGTGCTGGCGACCTGTCCAAATTTGGACAACACCGCGCATGTCACGTAAAAGCTACGCATGTCATGTACGTTGTCAGACGTTGCCTGACCTGCTGCCGCAACGCAAGGCAACATGTACGAGCTTATACATTGTACTGGCATAGAAGTTGACGAGATTATATGTATAATTGTCTACCGTTCAAACGTTAACGGGTGATGCGCGTCATCAGTCTTGTACGGCAGCGCGCACCCTCCTGACATTTTATTCTCATGACACATGAGGGTTGGACAAAGTCAGACAATGCGCGTCTAGAAATGCGTGATGGCCGCGACAGTAGGTCATTGACGAGATGATATCCGTCTAACGGTCTCGCCAGGAGAGCAGCAAGCTGCGAGCCGCGCGCGAGTCGGGTTACACCTCGACAAGTTAAGTAAGCAATAGGCAATGAGGATTTGCTACATGTTGTATAGCCCCGCTGCCGCGAAGCGGCAGCCTCCCGCTCGCGCGAACGTGAGACAAATGAGGATTGGATATTGAGTTAGGATCAGTTGGTCCGCTTTCCCGGCTAAACGTTTTGTACAGATTCTTTTTGAAATTGTAAGCTGCGAGAGTAGGGTATCAATATCATTACCGGGCGCTGTGTGGCTCTCTCTACGGTCCCCTCGCGATGATACTCGACTTCGCAGCCTAAGGCTGAACGAGATCGTTTTGTTAGAACTAGAAGGATATAATCTCGCCCATGCGATTAAATAGCACTAGCAGAATTGTCGCGGTGATACCAGACTCACGCAGCTAAAGCTGAACGAGACGGTAGACGGATAATCTGATCTCGTCAAGTGTTACAACTGACAAATTTCGGCAGGAAAAATGTTTCACGTTGATTTATCTTTATTTCTGAACCTTCTGGAATTATCCAAGGTCGTTATCATAATGATAATCATATCGTGAATAAAAATTGCATTTATAAGAATATTATTACACAGTAGGTTATCAGTAGGTTGTGTGTTCAAGCCTAGACTGTGGACGCCGGCACCGTCCCGACAAGGTACTAACATATGCTAAAATTGAAATAAAATAATTTCTTAATAAATTACAATAGGATAAATAACACATTCAGCTTACCAACATATTGACCTGGCCCAGACCTGATAAATCGAGTGCGAAATACTGAGAATTGCTTTTTATTGTGATCATTTCTAGGATCTTCCTTGAGCAAAATGCAAAAATAAATTCCAAACCAACTATAAAATATGACTATGTGTGCAAATTTGTTAATTAAAAAACTTGACAGAAAGTTATACTGCAAACTGATTGGTCGCTGATAGTGTTAATTTTGGGGGATGCAACGTCAACTACCATTTTAGAGTATTCTATATTCTAAGTCAAAGTGATCACTCACGCTGCTTATTGCACATGTTTTGATGTATCACAACACGATATAGTGCAACAGTTAAAATGACACTCTGGACCAACACGCAAAATTGGAATCGGTTCTCTTCTACCCATTTTATGTTCGTCTTTATCTTATCTTCAAAAGTGAGCTAAATTTATGTAGTTAAACTTGAAGACCACCCATTGCAAAGAAATCGAATTTGAGTAGAGTCCAATCAATCTTTAAAGAATTGATACCTAAAAAGGTCATACTAAAACAGCGGCACCGTCAGCAATAAAAATACCCGCGAACCAAACCATTAGTACCGGAATCAATTTGCCACGTGGTCATAACACATCAAGTTTGACAAATCTTATTTTAAAATCGTATTTAAAAAGTCAAACAGTTCTCTGATTTGATGCCAGTAGCACCTAATGTTCAGCTGTATATATTAGGCAGTTCTTTAATACCTTTGATACATTCTTTATATTTGTCCTTGTACTCTTCTCCTTTTAGTATGAGTAGCACTGAGCACGGTCTGAAACAAACATTGAATCTTGTCATTTATGAAAATAATAAGGTCAGCATGACCTCATACGTGCACGATTGAGTTTTCCAACCAGCAAAATTTTGTTGGGAAAATTGAATCTTGAAAGCCCGTATCAACTACATCTTTCTTAATCATTTCAACAAGATGATATCAATGATCAAAAAATTCGTCGCAAATTAAATTTTGGAGATAACTTAGCATATTCTATTTTACCTTTTTAGCAGCCAGTATAACCACGTGAATCTACCATACAAAAACAATAAGTTTTGCTCCAGCTAAGTGTGTACGTCTACAGTCAAATCTAAGTAATCTTTTAATAATTGGTAATCAAATAGTTTTAAAAGATCAGATGTATCCGCAAACAGACTCACGTGTTCGACCCAATAGCTGCTCCGAGGTCTGATCGGGCTGGCACGTACACGTACGGCAGCTTTTGTTCTTCGCATAATATCGGGAAGTGCGATATCACATCTGAAAGTGGAATATTCACTAACACTTCTTAGTCTTAAGTATATAGTTGAGTATTTCAAGAGATGTCTGAAATATAACCTTACTGAGCAATATGTATTCACAAACTGAAATAATCACTTACACAAAAGTTTATAGGTTAGTATTTTAACAGATGTTTTAAATACACTTCACTGTGTAATCGATAAATTACTGTCGAATACTATTATATCATCTCATCGGGCCTTATTTGGGCGGCCCAATATCTACAAGGGCGATTTAAAAGATAGAAGTTAAAAGTTTTGTGAAAATTTCATATCTTTGCTGCTGCTCATTGATAGAATACTGGCAATTTTGAATCAGCTATCACTTACAAAGAATAATGGACAGAAATTTCTATGATTTAATCGCTTCTGTAATCGCGTCACCAACCCACCCCCCCCCGTCCTTGCTGATATATGATTATGAGGACGATCTCTAACTGCTCGGTCAACGTATCGTCGGCACTCCTGTTATCTGTGTATCCCTTAACGTAATTTCTCGCTTTTGATACTGCTATGGATATGGATGGCGTTCTTAGGAATGAAACGTAGATTGTCGCAGAGTTTCAAATAGCAAGCATTATCATCCCATTAGTAAATAAAATGTCGCTCCTCGCATCGCTAATGTAAGCCTTGAACAATGTTACTTGTGGTGCATGCCACCATTTTGTAGAATCTACAGATATCGAATTGTGCTGTCCGAACAAGCGTTAATTTAGAGGGTAAAATCACGCTCTTCGATTGCTTCTGGGCCCAATACTTTGCTTTGTGTACTTAAAAAATGTTAGCAATCGTGCTTACTTTACTTCCATTTGCATCACAGTCGCTCGTTAACAGAGGAGAAGTCATCCAGATAGCTAAACCGACGGACAGTTCTTCCTACAACATTGACGAAGTTCATTACAACCTTGCTCTTGATGAAGGGGACATCGTCGTAAAAGAAACTGTAAGTTTTCTTGTGGGCAGTGGCTTCTTTACATCGTCATACAAGAAACAGTAAATTTTCTTCTTGGCAGTGGCTTCTTTACATCGTTATACAAGAAACTCTAATTTTTTTCTTGGCAGGGGCTTCTTTACTGAATTATCTTCAGGCTTTTGTAATGCAGACGTTTTGCTCGGTAATTTGTTACCGGACGATTTAACCAAAAGTAGGCGGCAACATTGAATTTAATGGACAGATGTTAAATGATGTACTTAAAGATCATAATGTCCGCGTAGAACCCATCGAGACAAACAGACTAATAGTTTGAATATTTAACTTTGACTTATTAAATAGTTTTCGGTTTCAGCCAATAGTTTTCAATTCACTAAAGAGGCAACTAATGGTTCAGTTGGATACTGTTTAAGAGTCGCCTATAGAAATGAAGAATAAGGGGTCGTTCACACATGACGTCAGCAAATTTTGATAAAAATTTTCAAAAGAAATAAAAAATTTTCAAAAAAATCCTATGAATCCTAAAAATTTTTGATGACATCATCATTGGCCAAACCCCCCCTCCCCCCCTCGTCATCAATCATCATCATTTGGACCCAACCCCCCCTCCCCCCCTAGGTGATGACGTCATATGTGAACCGACCCCTAAGGGAAATTATCTGCAAAGGTTGACCTCATGATCACCTAAAATAAAAAATTGTAATGTATGAACAGACAGGCACCGTGACTGTGGCAACTGCTTTTCGCTTGGTGAGATCCGTGGTCAAGTTCTGTCAAAACAGATGCAAAAATCATAACAGAACTGCATCTACATTTTACAAGCTACGTGTTAGATAATCTTAAACATGAACTATCATTGAAGAAGCTTTTGCAGTAAAAGATAGCTGCAAAGGTATGCTAAATTATGGGACTTAGTCACTGGCCGTGTTGTTTTCGTATTTGGACAAGGATACAATATAGAGCAAACGGACTCAATTTCGGACAACGCGGCAATAATCGAACAAAAAACTGAATTATGTCACCAATTTAAGTTGGACGCACCAATTTTATCTGTATCTGAGACCTGAGTACATTTGATGTATTTCAGGTAGAACGTGAAGAGTGGGAGTTTAAGATTTGGTGTCCGAAGGACTACGTCCCAAAAACCTGCCACATATCTCACTTTGGAAGTGAAATCAAAGGACTAAAGGTGTCGGGTCCATACAAAGAGGAAGAAGACCAGAGACCACTGACAAGTTGCAGCGCTAGGATAGTTCACATAAATAATAACCCGCCAGATTTTCTCCCAATGACAGTGGTTTGCACCAAACGAGTGATTCCTGACCCCTGCAACCCGGACAATTTAATATACGCTCAAAATGTTTATTTTAGTCGCGACAGGACTACCAAAATCCAGTGTAGACCTGGGCTGGTCATGCAGGCGTGCGCTTTGTCTGTTATCGCTCCCGATTTTAGTTGGCTTAACATGGACCTTCCTGATGACACAGGTATAGTGTAATATAGGGCAGTGCTGGCATAGAATATCTTTAAAAACTAACCGATCGTAAAATAGAATGTGGTACTTCAACCTTTAATCGAAATCGTCTTCATTCGTTTTTAAAATGTTTTCGAAATTTCAAACTTAATCATTTTTAATTGTCGTGAATAAAAAACTTCACAGGTCTTTTACCAATAGTCAACAACACTTGCTCAATTAAAGATTGTGTTAAAGAAGGAGAAAACGTCAAAGGTGTCCCCTACAACTGTTCAATACAAGCAGTCTGTCTCCAAGACAAGGAAAACCCTACTGCAATGTGTGACACGTGCAATGAGTCGGAGTGCGCGGCTCAGAATCTCACGTGCGGTAGAGTTAAGATTCCGGGCGAGGGATATGACCGGAAATGTGTCAACAAGACAAAACCTTGTGATAAAGACTCCCTGAAGGGATATAACTGTGAGATTTGTCTGGAAGGACAACCGGCATATTGTTCGGACAAGAACGAGTGTGAAGAAAATCCAGATATTTGCGGGGATGGGGACTGTATCAATACGGAGGGTGGGTACGAGTGTCAGTGTAAAACTGGACCTTGTCAAAGAGAGGGCTGTGAAGACGCCTTGTGTGGAAATAAAAGTTGTTATCAGCAGACAAACGAAAACTTCAAATATGCTATCTGTGGGGATGATGAAGCTCTTATCTTGGTTGAAGAGAAAGGAGATAATGCAGTATTAGAGTGCACTGGTCCAATCTACATGAAAATAGATGCTTGGTTTCTGGGGGAGGAGGAAGTAGTTCAGGCGTCAACTAAAAGTAAGTACGAGGTAAACAGGACGAACCTTAAGGAGGAAACTTTGGTTACATGCCAACTGAAATCAAGGTGGATCGGCAAAATATCCCGACATTCTGTGCTTCTTCAGCCAATAAAGGTTAAGAGCAAAAACAAGAAAAAGTCAAAGAATAACAAAAAGTCAAAGAAAAATCCGGCGGTAAAGAAAAAAGGAAAATCAAAGAACAAGAATTCTAAGAAGAAGCGAAAGAATTAAAATTAAAAAATCATTAGTCGATCGGTCTTCAAATGGGTTAATCTGCGTCAGTGGATCTATTTATTTATTTATTTTTGCTTCATTAATACGTCAGTGCTTATCTGAAGTGTAGTGTGCATAATCTTGCTTTAATCAATTTATAATAATCTTGCTTTAATCTTGCTAAGGAATGTCTTTGTTACTTTGTTACTGCTAAAATTAAGGCAAGATTGAATTTAAGCTTTAATGCAAGTCACTAAAAGTTTTTTACGAACCGTCAGATGTAATATTTAAAGAACGTTCTTATTGAAGGGTCTATTTACATTTAACTATCCAATTATTATTTGCATTTACTTGGATATAGAGGGGACAGTTACACTTTCATTGTGTTGTTCGCGGAGGCAATGAAACGAGCTAAAATAATTGTAGAAATATTTTCCTCATCCTCAGCTACATAGACATTGTCACTCAAATTATTTGTATTAATAGTAGTGTTGAAAGTATTAAAACTTGGAGATAGACAGG
>JH153122.1:22631-39289 GCA_000226015.1 Mnemiopsis leidyi
GCATAATTATTATTTGCATTTACTTGGAGATAGACAGGATTATTTGCAAAATAGTCCCAGGAACCTGGGGGGGGGGGGGAGGGAGACCACGACATTTTTGACCTTTTGGCCTGGGTAATGTTGACCGTGACCTCGGTGATAATTTTGAAATGACCATGGCCAAATGGTCAAAAATTATGACTATATCAAATTTTCAGCATAACCATGGTCAGATGGTCAAAAAATATGATCATTGTCGAGATGGCAACATGACCGCGGTTAAGATTTTAAAATTATGACGATCACAGTCAAATTTGGGACCATTGAAATTGGCAAAAATCAAAATTTTCTGGTCAGTGCCTAACCCCCCCCCCCAAAAAACATACAAGCATTGCTTGAAAACGAAATTCAATAAATTTGATTTGTATCAGCAAATAAAGAGTATCTGCTTAAGCTTCAGTGCAACAATCTTAATTAAACTGTAAAACAATCTAGTGTTTAATGTGAACTGCAGGGCCATAATTTCCATTTGGTTACCAGTTTAAGGCACCATTAATTAGATGAAAATAAGATACACATTCGAGATGTTTTAGCTAGGTAAAAGAAATGTATTAAAGAAATAAACACAAACCGATGGGAGAAATATCTCCTGCGATGATCACGAAGCCTTTCTCACCCTTCCTAATCGACTTTCCAACTGCCTTTGTTCCACGCCGAATAGATTTTGCCTGTTGTAAATATGGCTGTTTACTGCTTAGAAAATTCAAGGTACAGGTATTATGATAATCATTTTTACAGACACGAACAGCTTGGCCTTTTGAGAATATACCAAAAGTAGATTATACTGTAACGCCAAAGCATCTTGCTTTCATTACAATCTTCATTACCCTGGCGATTTGATGAATCAGCTAGCGACATGCTAAATCTCAAACGCGTTAGGTGTTTTCTCAGTTCACGCGTGACTCAAGATGAACCAACAGTGGGGATGCACTCAGAATAAGTTCGTTTTGATTGTGCTTCAATGGCTTGAAAAGGCGTCGCCTTTCTAGCAGAATCATTGCTAATAGTTAAGATGTTGAAAAATAAGTGGATGCTAGATATCCATTTCAGTTCATGTTGATTACAGTAAAATCTCTATTTACCGTGCCCTCTATTTACCGTGCCCTCTATTTACCGTACCTTCTATTTACCGTGCCCTCTATTTACCGTGCTCTCTATTTACCGTGCCCTCTATTTACCGTGCCCTCTATTTATCGTGTCCCTCGATTTACCTTGCCCTCTATTTATCGTGTCCCTCGATTTACCGAGCCTTCTCTCTTCCCCCGAGGGTAGTTGATCTGGGATAAATTAAATCTGCGCGTGTATTTCGGATAAATTTTAGACGTATTTCGAACATAATTTAACAGGGTCAAATTTTAATTTTTTTCGTTCTAAATGTCTGGGAAATCGGAATACGTGAAATTGCGGCGACAAATACGTTTGCTTGCTACGCTGCGTATCTAACAGCATTGTCCTTACCTATCTTCCTAGTACCAAGCAGACATAATCTTATGTACCAGCGAATTCCTGGTCATTGTAGACCAGAACAAATCCTCAGCCGGTTTGAGGTAGTAATAAAACACAAAGACGACTCATTCTCAGCCAGTGAGAGGTAGTAACGACAAACAAGGACGATTCATTCTCAGGTCCAGCGTGAACATGAGCTATATCTCATCTCTCAGCTCTCTAGGTCCACGCCTATCAGGAACACTGCCATGCAATTCAATTGTAGGTTCCTTGTGAGAATCAGGCTTTTTACTGAACTTCCTCTTGCAGTAATATTTCACGATATAGCTGCGGAGGTTCCTTATTAGGCCCCTCTCAGGTACAGATCTCCAGAACACGGCCGGTAGAAGTAGTACAAGTTAATGAAGCATCCCTGCTTTCTTGGAGAACCTTTGCCAGCGTTTCCAACTCTCGCGTTAGCTTTCGGAGCCTTCAACACTCCATGATGGTATACCGTATATCTCCATGATTGAAGTTCTCAACATCCTAGCTGTTACCAGTTCAGAGGGAGACAAAAGAAGTGATGATTACTTCCTCCTTGTTGCAGATTAAAGAAATCTGTCGCTACAAACACTGGGTATTCTACTAGATGGCATGGACTTTTGATGTCTGTCAGTTTTAAGGCCGTGTTAATCTGGAATCTGAATACAACTGA
Organism: Mnemiopsis leidyi; assembly: GCA_000226015.1. NCBI lineage: Eukaryota > Metazoa > Ctenophora > Tentaculata > Lobata > Bolinopsidae > Mnemiopsis > Mnemiopsis leidyi. The sequence goes on from JH153122.1 coordinate 24,811, forward strand.
TATTTTCTTCAGGTTAACTTTTTAGGTCAACACCTTGACCGTATTTCCAGGTTATGTGTAAATGAATCCCAGGACCTTTCGACCTAAATGATATTGAATGGAATTCATCAGCTCCGATAACGACACAGGAACACTTAATTTACTCCAAACAAGAATGATACCCATTCGCATTCTGCAAAGTTGCATAGTCAAGTGCTATACGAAATAATAGCTCGTATGCTAATCCAGGATTTGTTCAAACGGCAATCTTGAGGTTTGAGAGTTTACCTTTAAGTAAACGTCAGTTATTTCACAACCTTTTAAATTTCAATCAATTCGAAGGACTTTAATGGTTATCTACCGAGGTACACCTAACACTCCAGAACTACTGAGCTATAAGTATAATTATGGACATAATTTTGTAACCAATTTTCATGAGGTAATTATCGGATACATCTGAAAGAAAACTTCGCAAGGATTGAAACGATTTTTCAGGTTCATAGGCAAATAAGTCTAAGTAAGCGACTCTCAGGCGGTAAAAAATAAAGCCTAGTACTCTGGCACGAGGCCAAGATGCCTCGCAATCGGTAGACCTGAACGAATAATGAAGACCAATATTGTATCACAGGGAACCAGTGATATCTCAGGCATCTTCATTTTCAGGATCTTGAACATACAGCTTGAGGAATTGATATAACATATTGGTAATCCACTAGGACATACAATCCTGGCAACAACCTGTTGTTTTAGGACGTTTTACGATTACGGTGATAAACTGTGGTAGGATCGAAGACAGGTCAAGTATAAGCTCAGAAGGTTGTTACATATTTCTAGGATAACGTCACATTGCCATATTCCAAATCTTCCCTATACTACATAGCAAATAGGTGGCACACCGATTTTTTGAACAATATCTTAGGAGCAATGTTTTTTTTCGACTAACATCTTTAACTAAAATCCTTCTCACATGTACACATTATACATGTACCCGGCAGTCCGAAATAGTTTGCTTCTCAATCATTCTGGGAAGGTACTCTTTTTCCTTCTACCAAAAACCCAGGTCTACCTGGCACAGAAGTCCCTGCCTGCTAACGGAGGTAACGAGCCTCGTTCTCTGCCAAAGTGGGTTTGCTCCGTTGACAGGTAGCAACAGTTTCAAGACTCCCGAGGTCTGTTGCAGTGATATCTATTGTTTTGACGTTTTTGGTATATACCACGGGAAATCCTCTTAGTTTATTTGGAGGCCAAAAACCGTTGACAAAAAAAGAAAAGAAGTATGGAACAGCCATGTTACAGGAAAAATTCATAGATGCAAGATTTTTAAGAGTAGAGAGAGGAAAGTGAAGAGTTGAGAGGAGAGAACTTAGAAGGAGAGAGTGGAGAAGCGAGAGGAGAGTAAGCGAAGAGAATAAGTAGAGAGAGTGGAAGAACGGTACGGAAAGAGGAGAGTGAAGATATGATAGTGGAAAGATTGAAGTAAAGAGAGGAAAGAGGAGTGAAGAAATAAGTAAGTGGAAAGAGAGCGTGGATAAAGAAAGGTAGAGAGAGGAAGGAAGGAGATAGATTGATATGCGGCAGTAGGCACAAGGCCGCGGTTCCAATTCCCGGCTAGCTCACTTTACAGCAGGCGCGGTTTAATTGTACCGAGATTTAACGACAAAAAGGTGTCATTTCCCGTGTCAGTGTTGTTGTTTAATCGGGGCACGGACTAAGAATAATTGAGGAACATAAATGGGGTCAAGGTTAAACGGTAAGTCTGGTGAATTTGAAACACTACGTAACTAGTTTCAGGTACACACGAGACGCTCAGACGCGCGTCTGAGCGTGTTATTATCAACGCAGTTATTATCAACGCAGTTATTATCAACGCAGTTATTATCATGTTATTATCAACGCAGTCGTCCCGAAAAATTCTTACCTTTGTAGCGATTTTACAACACTTGTAGAGCTTCTTGCTGAGCTTCTTCGTGGCGAGCGGTTTAGCGATTGGGATTGTAAGACTGCACTTTGCTTCGTAGCTCATCTCTGGCTTCTCCAACGACGAATTTTTATTCGTAGCAGGCTCTTCGCTTATCGATACCATGGCTAAAATGTTTCTATGATTAATGAATTTGATCGATTTTTAAATTTCAAATGATAAAATTAGGTACAGTTTCAATTGTCGAGTTGCAACTACAGGCTGCATGAAATTTTTCGTCAATAAGTTAATTGAATTTCACGTAACATTATATTAACATTGTGAGACAATTTATAGAATTTTTATAGTATGCTTCACATTTTTGAGGGATAACAATCGAAAATGCCCTTATTTGAAATGAGCCCTAGTGTTTATTTTTACGGTATTTTTACGAAAACAGAATTAAAATTTAAAACAAAATTAAATGCCCAAAAAGTCTGTGCTGTGAAGCTATAAAAGTCTTTAAAGACTATAAAACGCGAAAGCAAAACTTGCTGTAGCGTCTGGCTTTTCAAGGTCACGACCCTTCTAATCTTCGTCTTTTACTTAAAGAAACTCCAGAGTGAAATATCAGACGATTAAGATGCGACGAATGTATATGTGATCATATGGAGATAGATTTATAACAGAAGTTTTACATAGTTTTTTTAAAAACAATTTCTTACACAATCAATATATATTGTTATTATATTACTTATCAATATACATATTACTTCTCCCTCTTATCTGCAATCATTCCATCAAGTACTTTACATGAACTAGTTGCAGGTTCAAGTACTTGTTTGGTCAATCATAATTTGTAATAAATTATCTCAAGAAAGTTCCCAACTTTGCGTTAGCTTAAGCTAATATTTCATTAACTTGAAATCATTAAACTTGTTATCATTCAATGGTCATTATTACTTAAAGTTCAGGAGTTCAATCCTAGGCCATTCCCTAAGCAAAATACTAAACTCAGGCAATAGAGGAAAGTGCTATCCTGTCACATCATACGAAAAATTTGAGATCCTTCCAAAAAAATCCCTTTTTCAATCGGACTAAATACAATGAACAATCTCTTCATTTTGTTTTTCTGTTGGCGGACTGAGAGTGTTCCAGGGCAGATATGCCAAGAGAAAATGAATTGAGAGTCTGGAATCCCTCCACGGCACCGTTAGTGGTTGTATACCTAAAATAATTTTAATCATTATCAAAGCAAATACACAAACTCCTAACAGTTTTGTCACACTGTAAAATGAACTGTCAAGTTTCAATTTTGGGACAATTTTAATTTTTCTGTTCACCAGACACATTTACTGGAACGCAATTTCAAAATATCAAAAGAAGCTTATTACAATAAAGCGCCTTAAGACATTTCACGATTAATAGCTTAATAGTCGTTGCATACGGCTGCATTAAATAATTTGCGAATATTGGCGCTTAAGCTGACCGAATAAAAAATGTCTAATATCGGACAACTCGCCAAAATTCCCAAGAGAATCCAACGACTCCCAATCAGAGACAAGGTTGATTGATTGGACTCCTGACTAGATTTACAACTCGCCCGAAATTCTGGTGGGAAATCTCGCCTAAGCATTGAGGGTGACATTGTTCATTTATACCACTTGCTGCCAAGCTCTGTTTTTTAAAGCTTCCTTCCTTGTTTTTCCCGTTTTGATGTCTGGGCCGTCATGTTCTCCAGCTCTAGGTTCGTGCTTGTGACTAGATTCCAGGCTATTGTCCGTCTCCGTGTAGAAGAAGAGCTTTGCAAGACAAGGCTGAAAATGAAGGTCTGTTGCTCAATCGTTCCCACTCGTTCTGCCATTATTTTCCTGTCTCTGTAGAGTCGTATTTCTCTGTCGATAAAGTTAAAGAAAAAGCTACAGTCCACTATAGGGTTTATACCTTTCTATGATAGTAATCATCAGTGAGATTTACTGTGCAGAAATTTAGAATTAACGGACGTGTTATCAATACTGCTGCTGTTGGAACGTTAAATATCATTCCTAAGTTATTGAGCCCCCTCTAACAGTCAAGTTAAAGATTGAAGGATCCCTGGCCAGGTGCAGAAAAACGAGCTGAGGTCCTATAATCAGCAACCTGGCAATGAGAAATGATATTTATGAAGGACTTAAGGACTTGTTTCAAACAAAATCGTTCTGCATGGTCCTGTAGTAGTTTCAGGGGAGTTTTCTGACGGTTTATTGCTGGAATCCCAGGTCGACTTCTTTCTGCTATGTATTATGGTATGTGTTTCTGGTCTTGTGCGTGTTGTTTAAGGAGTAGAGGTAGAGGTCTGTCTCGACAAGAATCTGCCTGCCGAGTGCCGCGTTGAGATGTGATATCGGAAAAGGAAACCATTGTGAAATGTAAAGGTTGCACTAAAGATAAGACTGCACATAGTTATATATAGTCACACAGGTTTATATATTTTCAAGTAAAAACCAGCAGTGTGATAAATCAGCTGAAATCATAGAGTTGCAAGAAGGGCTTGGTTCTGTTTACGTGGATAAGTAAATTTCCTCATGTACCAATTCGTTTTTGACATACAAATCTGAGCTATATGCATGGTGCATATTGGTGGATTAATAGAAGAGGAATTCTACAAAAGATATCCGATAATATCAACCGTGAAGTTAAGTTTTAAGAATTAGAACAACTTTACCGTAGTGCGGCTGTAAAAAAGGACCGGTATTTTGCTCGACGTAAACTTTTATTCGGTAAAACTTTCTTCCGAAAAACTAAAAACCGATAATCGTGAACTGATCTAGGTTGGGGAAACTTACGTTGAGGATTGAGGAAGTTGGCCCAATGACTGCAAGGTTACCAACGAGGTACCGGTTCTTAAGAAAGGTAGTAAGAGTTCTGAAGAAAATTATCGGCCGATATCCCTTACAACCCCTCCTTATGCGCACAGCAAATTTGCTAAACGGGACCAGCATGGGTTCTACATTAATAGACCTCGTACTACGAATAGCTGAATTTCTGGATGGAATTATTCTTTCTGTAAATGATTGCAATTCGTTAGGCACTAATGTGGCCGTGGGTTTTTTGATTTCTCGAAAACCGCGAAACTGTAAATACCTACTTATACTTTAGGTTAATTTGTGTAAATTATCACGTAGCCCGTGTTCCAGATATAAGTGAGAAACATTTTATTAAACAATGTTATTAAAAGCAATTGTTGTATCGATTTTAATTTTTCTAAGGCAAAGTCCAAACCTTGAACTATTTAGAGGATCAATAACTGGCTGCTGTAGAAGCACTTTAAGCTGAGATTTCATAATTTTGACGTCTTTTTTCGCTTCCACGGTGTGCGTGGATTCCGTCTCTGGTTCGTCGTCTCCAAAACCAGCTTCTTTAGCAAGAGCAACAAGCTTGGCTTCCTTTTGCTCCGGCCTGAAACAAATTAAACGTAATCCAGCACAGGCGTTTCGTGGTACTATTTGTAATGTTTGACATCGATCATCGATTGACCAATCACCAATAGGAATTCAGCACAGTACAGTATTTTACTTTTTTAATCTCAATATTTCAAATAAAACTAATTACAGGAATTTTCATTACACTAAGACAGGTCTATTTTACATATTGAACAAAACATATTTGCTACCGAGAAATTAGATCGTGGCCCGTGCAGAATTTGTCAAAAAACGCTGTATAAGGTCCATAAGATTAGTGGTTACTATCGTTGTGTTTAAGTAACACATTAGGCCTAGGAAACTTCACTGACATATGCATTAAGCATGAGCTCAGATATCTACACACACTGTAGATTGGACATTCACACCATTAACAGAAAACATTTTATTTCTTAAATGAGCAATAATCATATCAACATATAGATCAGTCACACTATTCAAGCTCTGTAGTCTGTGGTAGCAATAAAAACTCTACATTTTCATCAGAAACTGAAACTTATCTTGGTTATCTTAAACTTATTTTTGTTCTCCCCGATGTCAATCAGTTAACTTGCTACTTTTTTCTCAGAGAAGGCTATGGCGCACTACGTAAAGGAAGCTGACCACGCTATTGGAGCAACCCTGATACTTATTTCCCTGCTTGGCACGGTTTTCAACGCTTTTACTTTCATGTATTTTATTCTTCTAAAACCTAAAAACCCAACTGGAAAATTCTTCAAGTGTCTATACATGGTTATCACGGCTACAGATATGCTGGTATGCATAACGATAGGCCCGATGATAGACGCTGCGCTCTCAAAAGGTCGGGAGGGAGTCCTGGGAGACAACTCAACTCTGTGTAGTGTCTGGGCGGTACTCTGGGGCTGCACAATACCCCAGATGACGATATTCCTGGTGGGTATGCTCAGTGTTTCTCGTTTGCTAGTGTTGTGGACTCCCACCAGAAGACTTAAGGTCTCATTTGCTTACGTTCTACCAGTCTCACTGTCCCTTATAATAGTGATATCTTACTCCATGCTTATTTACAACGAGATCGTCTTCCCGAGATACACCCCAAACTGGATGACATGTCACATCAGTAACTTCAACCCTCTATCACTGGACCGATACATAACACAAAGAGACACAAACATAAATATCTTTCTTATCTTGTTACCCCTAAATTTTATCCCTGCTTTCTCCATATTCCCTATCAGCGTATCCTTTATCTTAACTCTGATCATCCTGAAACGGTCCAGAATCTCTAGTCACTCCGTGCGTGGTCACACCATGAAACAAAAAGAAGCAGCTAAAACTGTCCTGGCTGTCACAACAGCATACATCCTGTTGAACCTCCCATACACCGTCGGCATGATGACAGCTCTCCGCACAAGCTTGACCTGTGGTAAGAACCTGGAACAAGAGGCCCCATATACATTTGAAGTTTACACTCAAACATGTAAACTACCGGAAGAGCTGTACTTACTTACAAACTACTTTGTGCCGATAAGTTCTGTCCTTTTTGTGGGCATGAATAGTTTGTTAAACCCAGTGATATATTTCTGGAGGATCAAACTCTTTAGGAAGTGGGTTTTCGAGAAGGTTATCGAGAAAAAGCAGACAATGGAACAAGTCAATCAAGTTAAGTCTGAACTTTCACTTGCAGCACAGCCCAAAGATGGCCGAAATGGTGCGACAATTTTCAGTAATAAAAATTGTGACATAGCAAGGGGTAACTCGTGCGGTGAGAACAGTTTTAATGCATTTGACGTCATGAGGCCAAATCTGGCCTGTGAATCTCAGTCCACGAACACAGACACAACAAGTTCATCTCCGAGTAACATTTCGTGTAAGCTTAATACGGACATAGCATGCGATTTTAACAGAAGAGCCTGTTCCAGTGTTACACTTAAGGAAGGACACAGGTGCACTGGTCGTACTTGTGTGTAGAATGATCTTAAACATTAAAGGTATGGTAGATATGAAAGAAGTATGATACCTATGGCAGCGAAGAGGTTCAAGAGATACCATAAAGAAAACGATTTTTAGTATTGAAAATGTACTATTTATGTTTTAGTGTCAATGTGCTTGTCGCAGTATATATAGCGTTTTCCATTTTTAGTATTCTGAGTATTTGTCTAAAATCATTCGAGTACCTCTGATCCAATTTAATCCTAAAGCGCCAGATTTTAGTGTCAACGCCCAATCTTAAACTTACCTCGTTTTAAGTCGCTCAACTTTAAATATTTGGCGAGCCAAATCAACTGCAGGTCGCAAGACTCGTAATCTTTTGCCTTCAGTCGGAAACTCGGACATTTGTGAGGCTATTTTCTTGTACGATTTAAAATCCTGAACGTTACACGTTTTAATAATTATACAGATAACTGCTATAATTTGTCATTTCAGAAATTGCTTATTTGTATTTCAATTATAAGCTGCATTAAAAGAAAATTATACTACTTACTGAGTTTATATTGCGTAACTTCTGAAAAGGACGGTTTCTCTCACCTTAGGGCCGACAATAGCGACACTTAAGCCCGGGTTATCAGCACGTGCAGTTCTCCCAGATCTGTGTATGTACGCCTCCCTGGTGTGCGGCAACTGGTAGTGTATCACTGTATCCACCTCGGGTATGTCGAGCCCTCTCGCTGCTACGTCTGTACATATCTGAACGCAGAATTTAGAATTACATAGAATTTTCAGATTGAAGTTTCCAAAATTTGTTAACTAAAAATATTTTTACTTTATCTAAATTGTCGTTACAATAAACAATTGGACGAATTTAGATAATTGTGTGCGTTTAAGATCAACAATCAAAGTTTAATTCAACAAATTATTGAAACCAAGACAGAAGAGGAGCTTTTTGCGAATTTTTCTAGATATTTGAAGCGTTGTCTTTGTTGAAGTGAGGAATGCAATGGAAACACCGGTAATTCCAACAACCTCATAATGTGGACCTGAAATCAGATTCTATGTCACTTCCAGGATTGCAAAAAACTGGTTTCCCTTCATCCTTGTAACTATGGCGACGTTAAGAACTTACAAGACGCGTCAAGTTTGATCATAAATTTTCAGTATTAAAATTTCTTAACTCAAATCCATTACAACTCACAAGATTCATAACGCCGTCAATGGAGTTAGCAAAGACAAGGGTCTTGCCCGGATGTGTGAGAAGCATGTAGTAGAGATGGAGATCTTTGTCCTCTACATTACAGAGAAAATATGTTTCGGTCAGTGTTTCTGCTGTTCCTCTCTTCCGAGTGAAGTCAACCTTCTCTACTTTTTCCTTAACGCCTATATTTCTAACCAGCATTTCTATACCCGCATCCCCTTTCTTTTCCGCTCTTTTTTCCTTTTTCGTCTTCTTCTTTTTTTTGGCTTCTGAAGAATGAAGAAATTTGCTCCTCATACATCTATAATCTATGAGCATGCTGCATTGCATTGAAGCGTTGACGGGAGCAGCCGGGGAAAACCGATAATAGCATAATAGTTCAGACTGAACCATCTGATATGACGATTGTCAGAAAACAACATTTCTAATCAATTTGACAAGCAAGCCAGGCCAAGATTACTCACTTTCCTCTAGGCGGTCGATGGTAAAAGCAAGAGTAGCTGAGAAAAGAAAAGCGTTTCGCTGATCGGGCCCTGGCAGTCTGCCAATTATTTGAGTCACCTCCTCGAAGTGTCCATCCTCGACCATCCTGAATTGCAAATTTATCTAATTGTACAATAATACACAGCTTCAAAAAAGCTAGACAAGTGGAAGTGTGTAACAAACCAGACTTAAACATTTAACCCATTTACCTGTCAGCTTCGTCTATAACAATGAACTTTACTGTAGAAAGGTCCTGTAGATATGCGTGTTCCTGGATAAGCTGCCACAATCTGCCAGGGGTAGCGACCAGTATGGGAGGCTTGTATGACAAAAGTCGCTCTTGTTTTGGGGCAGCAATGCCCCCAACTATGGGAACAATGCGCACCCCTGTGTGCCGACATGCAGCTCTCAGGTGGTCTGTTACCTGGGGGAGATCAGACTTTAGAGTCCTGGTGTGCGTTATCGTGGTTGGTATCAGTCAAGAAATAAAAGTAGGTAATTTGATAAAGAATTTAGAGCTAAATGGAAGACAGAATGAGGAATATAAAATCAAAGTTCGAAAAATAATTCCACCTGCAAAGCTAGTTCTCTAGTTGGACACAACACCAGACCCTTGACAGTCCCATCAGACGTCAACCTCATAACTCTCTGAACGAGAGGAATTCCAAAAGCTAGAGTTTTCCCGGATCCAGTCTCTGCTGCACCGATCACGTCCTGAGTTAGGACAGTTAGGTAAAAAACTGTCATTTGGGGTTGTCAAAAAGTCCCAAATTTGATTCCTGAAATTTGCTGTAACGCCCTTTTGATATTTTTTAATCATTGTTTCGGTTTCACAAGAACAGAAGGATACTAACCTTATACTTGAGTAGCCCGGCAGGAATGCAGGCTTGTTGTACGGGAGTAGGGGTTTTAAATCCCAGATCAAGCAGTCCCTTCACTATCGACTCGCAGACGTCCAGGTTGAGCCACGCCTTGCCATTTTCTTTCTCTTCTTGTGTTAGGGTGACCGGGGTCGTTTCATTTTGGGTCTTGGATTCTTCCAGACCAGTGTCGATCTCATCAATAAGGTCAACTTTATCTGGGGTAGTTGTTTTTACAGCATCTGAATTGGCGGAGATATCCACGGGATCAGCTTTCTGAGTGAGAGTAGAATCCGGATCATCACTTGGTGTTGTTTTAGGAGAGATGATATCTGGAGGGACAGCCGTTATTTTGGGAATTTCTTCACTTTTATCAGTATTGAACTTTTTCTCTGAAATAAATTCGTCAATCTCCGACTTTAACTTCTTATCTTGTTGTTGTTTCAACTTTTTGGCCTTCCTTTTTGTCTTCAATTTCTCAAGCCGCAACTTATTTTCTTCGGAGTCAGGATTTTCAAGTCTTCTTAGTTTGACTTGATGCATTTTCTCCTTTCGCTTCGTTTTAATCTTAGCTTTCTTTTCTGAGAAGGATAACTTTTTGGGCGGTGATCTATTACATTCGGTATTTTCTGGAATCGTTTCACTTTCACTAATGGGCTTGTTTCCGGACTTGCTTTTTGTTGGTTTGGCAGGTTTGACAGATCCTTCTTTCGGAGCGGATGTTTTCTTGCGCTTACCAGACCTCTGTACCTGAAATTGAGAATGATGTACATTCTTTTTAATGCTTATTTTATGGACTTTTTTCAATAATACCGGAATCGTAATCACTACAGGGTTTCCGAATATTTGATGTCGCAAGCAACATTAAACCAATAACCAGAACAGATCAAGAACAATAACTAGGGTCCAGGACAAATCCGAACAAACGGACTTTTTAACAGAAAAAGTTTTACTCTAGACAGTATCGAGAGGAGTACGAGAAGTTCTATAGATATGTATGCCTTAGGGTCCACTTACCAAGTATTCTGCCTCGTCAAGAACTTCAAAACTAGCGAGTCCCATCGCCATCAAAGATTTTTCATCCTCTATGTTGACAGCACTCCATTTCTGCTCAGATTCCTTATCTGTAATTTAATTTTGTCGTTAACATAAACTTCCGAATAGTTCATGGAAAAAATTCGTGACTTAATCTGGCTAGTAACGAATTTCAGTGGATGATATACTATACAACATCTAAAAGACAAACAGCTAACATGACAAGTAAGAGACACCTTGATTTTTGACATCTGAGAGCCCATCCTTCATCTCCTTCAGCTTCTTTTTCTTGTTCTTAGATTCCTCCGTCTCCAGCCGTTTCCTCTTTTTCTTCCTGACTTGTTCATCTGTTTTAATTCTCACCTTTTGGGTTGTCATTCTACTGAGATGCTTGGTAAAAATTAGTGGGAAAGGTTTTGAGTTTGAATACTCCGGTCGCTATGCTGCATCGGCTCTAAATGTGGTAATATTCAGAAACTTTTCTCCAACATATTTGTAAGTTACATTGTTGAATGAAGATCAGTAAAGACAAGTTAACTATTAAGATAAAAATAAGTTATCCACAAATTTAAGCGACAAGAGCAGAGGCTGTTGCACTTTCGTATTTCCAGTTGGGCGGGAGGACTGATTTAGTTTTGTAGTATCTGGCCAGCTTGTGAACTCTACTTTCGATCAGAATCAATCTGTACTTGGAGTCTTTGTCTTGTCTATTCTTTTCCAAATGCTTTCGGATAGCCACGGCTTTCTTGATAAGGTGATACAGATCTTCTGGGATCTTGCTGGCCAAACCTTTCGCTCTCAGAATTCTGAGAATCTTCGTTCCCGTCAGATGTTTGATCTACAAATTGTTAATGTACATATGAATACTGCATCAAGCTTCTTTTCAAATGATTAAAGTTGACCTGCTACCAAAATGACAAAATGCTTAAATCTGTGAAACTACAACTAAGGAAACTAAAACTTTTCATTTTTGACGTTATTAAATTTAGGTAATGAAGATGGAATCTTACCTGGTTAACGCCATGAGAATCTCTGAGAATGACACCAATTTGAGAGGGAGTCAGACCTTTCTTGGACAGTTTGTAGATGGTCTCTTTAACTTCATCAGCAGTCAGTTTCTGCCATGTAGGTACACTACGTTTATACGGTAACGCTGACTGGGCGATACCCTTTCTGAAAATATAAGCTTCGTAAGTTCATTGAAGCATGTGGAGTGGTAATAATAAGACGGTATTTCTGGGAAGGTTTCACAGATTTTGAACCTAATTTCTCTAAATGTAGTGCTTCTACCTGTGTTTATGGAGGAAATCTATGTCCCTCTGACCATGTGATAGTATTTGCTACCGATAACTAAAAGCAGGGCCAATCAATCTTGAGTCAGCGAGTGGATGAACATCGCCCATCGGGCCAAGTTTAACCAACTTTTGAATAATCCCCAAACTGACCTTTTAAACTCAAATGATCATGAGGGCTGTTGTTTGGGTAAACATTTAAATGATGACCACCATTGTGAACATAGAAATGATTTTAACAACTCCTACAAAGTTTTCATCCTGCTAAATAGAATCCCCAGAAAATTAGATGAGCACAAATGGTTACAGCAATTAAAAACCCATAAATACTTTTGGTATCAATTCAGTAGACCGTATTGGCACCCTCTTAAAGATATGTAACGTTTCCCATTTTGAAGAGCAGGTGCTAGTATGCTCACTACCAGTTGGGGGCTGTGGCTTCACGAACCTCTCAACCAAGGGGCTTTGGCCTTTTGTGAACTCAAAACTTTAGGGTATATTTTTCCATCTTAGCTTCTTCCCTCTTCCCAAAACGTTTCTCTGTGTTACCTTTTCTCTCTAACCTGTGAGCCAACTTGAATGTTTCTATAGGTTGTGATGAAGTCAGTGACGAAAGTACTTGACCTCCTATGTTAAAAATATGATATGACACCTCTCCAGAAATTCTGTTCTCAATAGTTCCAACAAGTAACAACTAAATATACCAATCCACTTTCAGATGTTTAAGTTCCTTTAAATTACAATTCGACAATTTTGAATAGTAAAGCAAATTTCCGTTTAGCATGATTGTAAAATTTCAGAACGGTGCAACAACCGGTGGCTAGCTTCCTTCTAGACGAGGGCTTGATTGTGCTTCACATTATGTGTCTAGACGTATTCTAGGTCCATGGCATGACCATTTAAATTTTCTCTTGCCTCCGATCATGATATTACATAAATATTCAATATTTGTTTCCTTAATTGCTTCCTAAACCAGCAAGGAATTACGTAACCTTTAATAGCTGTAGGTTAACCACTAGATGTCATTAATTAATCGAAGTAAATAGTTGAAGGTAAATGGTCTTACGGGGCACACCTTAAATTTCCTTACTTTTACATCTTTATCGTAGCACTGAAGTACCCTGATATAGTCTTTTTAAAGTTCAAACCAGAATATTAATTTAGTAACCTTGACCTGCACTTAAACCAGTTATTTAAAGAAAACTGCGTCATGCAGCTAAGTTTATAATATGTTAACACAATATGTCAACTACTTACCCAGGGGTGTGCATACGAACCATCTTGACTTCTGACTTCGCTAAAATAAAATGTCATGAACATTAAAGGGGCGAAGATCAAGAAAAAAAATTGTTAATCGCGTAAATTTAAAAAATAAATCTGAAATTGAAGTTAATACACTCTGGTGTGTTACATCTTTGATGAAAATTAAAGCAATGAAATGCGGCCTTTAAAATAACTCAGATTTTAGAAATTAATAAATAACATTTAAGCGACAAGAGCAGAGGCGGTTGCACTTTCGTATTTCCAGTTGGGCGGGAGGACTGATTTAGTTTTGTAGTATCTGGCCAGCTTGTGAACTCTACTTTCGATCAGAATCAATCTGTACTTGGAGTCTTTGTCTTGTCTATTCTTTTCCAAATGCTTACGGATAGCCACGGCTTTCTTGATAAGGTGATACAGATCTTCTGGGATCTTGCTGGCCAAACCTTTTGCTCTCAGAATTCTGAGAATCTTCGTTCCCGTCAGATGTTTGATCTAGAATGATATAAATGCAAAGCATCGCATAAAACTACCCTAAACGGGTTTACAGCATAGATAGCTCTTACTCCACGTTTATAACGGTTCAAAACTAAGTGTTTGTTTTCAAAAGGGCCGGGGGTCAACTTTTTTTATTCAATTGGAAAATCATTTTCCTTTAAACAGGGGTATGCGCCGCCGAGTTTTAGGGCCACGCTGAAAAATGACAAAAACGTTGATGATAAACTTTGAAAATTATGTGCTGATGATTGAGGCATAATTGTTGAATATAATTATAAAATCCTTCTAGCATGTCAGACGTCAAGTAGTTCGATGTAGTTTATGCAATGTTTCATGAAGTTGTGAATATGTCATACGATCAACGATGAATTAAAGTGAAATTTGTGATTGTCTAAACCATAGCCTATCCTTAATATCAGATGGTGAGAACATCAGTCCAATGGAAATAGTTAAGAGTCTGGGTGTTAGATTTGATAAAGACCTGTCATTCGAAGACCACATTAACTCTGTTGTCAAAGCATGCTACATACAGCTAAGGAATTTACAAGCAATCGGTTCAAAATTAAACTATGACCTTCAAAAGCAGTTGATACACTGTCTGATATTCTCAAAACTTGACTACT
>JH153122.1:47903-85715 GCA_000226015.1 Mnemiopsis leidyi
TTCTAGCCAGACCAGGTAACGTTCAGTGCTTTGTTCGGAAGTAAAGTTCTACCCAGACCAGGTAACGTTCAGTGCTTTGTTCGGAAGTAAAGTTCTACCCAGACCAGGTAACGTTCAGTGCTTTGTTCGGAAGTAAAGTTCTACCCAGACCAGGTAACGTTTAGTGTTTTGTTCGGAAGTAAAGTTCTACCCAGACCAGGTAACGTTCAGTGCTTTGGAAACTGCTCTACTTCTAGATAATCCGTAATATTGTACAATTGTATTCAGTTGCTAAAATAACAATTGCTAAAAATAACAAATCAATAGCTAACAAAACATATTCTTACAAAAAAAACAGAAAAACAAAAAAGGGCAAAAGACCTAACAACAGCAATCCAGGAAGTCGAGGACTTCAGTGGAGGAGTCTCAGCCTACATCCTAGTCGACTCCAGAGGCTCGGTCTCCCCCGAGGGGCGACTCTCCACGATCCAGTACGACGAGGATCCTCACGTCCTCATGGTAGACCTGACTCACGGAGACAACTTTACCTATCTGCAACTGCCGGCCCGGTTTGCAGGGGACAAGAGGAGTGGGCAGGCCCAACTCTTTAGTTACGACGTGGACTTGACTATTGGGGGCAGTGCTATGATCCAGATAGAGACATTCTTTCAGGTAACAGCTGCTGCTGATATTGACGGCTGGATCGTTTGTTAGCAAACTATTTCAGACTATAAAAAGGTAACCACTGATCAAATTTCGGCAAATTGTGCTCCTGTCATGGCAAAAACGCTAGAGTTAGCTGTAAGCTCCTTAAACGATTTTATAACATTCTAGCAGTATCCCTGCTCAAGGCTTTTTAAAACGCCCGACTCGTTCGCTCCAATTTGCTATCAAATTTGGCAGCTTTCAATCTTAATTTTGAGCTTATCCATCCGTAGCAACAGCACAAATAATTCAGGGACGAGACATGACGCTGGTGCACCGTTACCTTATGAACCACACTTCCAGTATGCCCAAGAGAGTGAAAGTGGAAGTTCCACTGTCGGTTGATATTCCACTAGAGTCCAGCGCGGATTGGAGAGTACTGGACGGGGACACTCGGCCTGCTACCGAGCAGATCCAGGAAATGCTGAGGAACCTGCAGCACATCAGGATCAACACTCGGATGTTTAGTAGACAGCTTGTTGCAATGTGAGTAATAATTTCGTCTCCGTGAGAAAATAACCATCAACATATAAATCATGTTAAAGCTTAATTCACAAAAAATAAATCGTAAAGCAGATTTGAAAAACTTCACACCCAAATCCTCAGGATAGATAACATAGAGTTTGGATATCTGTCTACGACGCCTAACTCTGAAAATCCGACCTATTACCCTGTGTGCGAGTGCGGAGTTGGCTACACAGGGGAGTTATGCGAACAGTGTGCACGTGGCTTTGCGCGCTCCGTAGACACGGGGCTGTGTGATGTACCCTGCCAGTGTAACGGCAACAGCGACTTGTGCAATGAGGAGGGCATATGTTTGGTAAGTAGAGCATGATAGATTCCTATTGCTCGTTCTGTTAATGAAAATGTGAAATCTAGTTACCAAGTCTTGGTCCGCCTTGTTGTTGAAACTTCAAAATGCATAAAATGCTTACAGCAGGAGATAATTTCTTATCGATCCTGTCCAATAAGTTTGGTAAAGTTTGTTAGTAAACTAAAATATCGAAACAAGCTTCCAAATGTTCCGTACTCATTATCTAACTAGTTAATGACCTAGTGATAACACGTCTGAAACTGCCGGGGTCTTTACCTTTACTTCATCACTTCCTCGCTTTACCAGTCATATAAGATCGATGCGTTTCCCAGTAAACCTAGCCAGACAAAGATCACCCTCACGTTTAGTGTGTACCTAGCACTTCAACAGCTACCTCTAACCTCTATCTAATTCTTCAGAACTGTCAGAACAACACGATTGGAGACAGCTGCGAGGAATGTGTTCCAGGCTACTACCACAGTTCCTTCACTCAGCAGTGTGAACCTTGTGCTTGCTCTGGAAATGGCCTGACCTCCAGGTATTTCGTAAAATCTCATCTCGTTTTACCACCAGGAACTAACTACTAAGATGTGTAAATCAACAAATTTCGAAATAAACGTTATTCGTCATTAACTGATATGACGATTGAAAAGGGCTAAGCTGGCAAACTTACTGTCAAGCTATAAATGGGAAAAATACATTAAAATTGTTTAAGGGAGAGAATTTATTCATTACAATCGGTCGTGGATACTACTTGAGGTGTCAGATTGTTGTTAAAACTAAAGCAAGACAAGTAGGTATCATAGCGCTTCCTTGGAGCCTATCCCGACGTTTTAATGCATTAATGGTATTGTACTATTGACGTATTGGCAAGTAGTTACGTCCGTTCTTACTTCTTTGGTAATAAGGAAACGCGTAGATTAAGAAATAGCAAAATTGAAATTAATTGCGGCATTAACGGACGTAAGAATTCTTGGGGTGGAGTCGAAAATTTTACTTATCATGTGACAGTGCTTGACCAATGAGAATCCAGAAGCGACAAATCAAATTCCGGAACGCTGTCAAGTGATAGAAAAGATCTCCGACTTCTCTCAAAGAATTTTAACATCCACTGATTTGACGATTACTGAAAAGGGCTAACCTAGTTGACTTTCTGACTTTGTACCGTAGTTCCCAGAGTTGTGTGGAGATAGACGGAGAGAAAGTGTGTACCGCCTGCGAGGAGGGCTACTCCGGCTCACTTTGTGATCAGTGAGTTTTTCAGTGTTTTCTCCTCCCGAGTATCCTTTAGATCATTATACCATTAAGTGTCGAACTTACAGATTATTTTTCAATGTTATTTTTCATATCAGTGTCGTTGTTATTTTTATATCAATAGGCAGAACTTATGTCTGATCAACCCCTTTTTTAAATTGATAAGACCAGAACCACTTTCCTTATCAATATATCCTAATGAGCTGTAATTACATCTAGATGCGATAACGGTTACTTTGGAGATCCTACCTCTGACGCTGGATGTGTTGCATGTCCGTGTAATGGTAATCTAAACCTCACTCAACCCAACGCCTGTAATCCGAAAACCGGCAGGTAACTCAAATATGCTACAGTATTGCACTATTCAGGCATAATATTTAATATTTCCATTCCCAATATTTATAGACTCTATCATAGACTGACTTTACGACGACTGTATAAAATCGTATGATATCTCCTAAGTTTCCAACTCCTCCTATGATTTCAGCTGCAATATCTGTAAAGATTCTGCGAGTGGCAGGTTCTGTGAGGAGTGTGCGGATGGTTTCTATGGCGACGCCGTGGAGGGCACGTGTACACCGTGCGAGTGCTTCATGGAGGGTTCAACGTCGTCTCGGTGTGACCAGCGAGGTCGGTGTAGGTGCCGGGGGGCCGTCTGGGGCGACAAGTGTGACCAATGTAACGTAAGTTAATGTTTAAATATCGTGTCTTTATCTTATCTTTGTGTCTTTATGTTATCTCCTTATACAATTAATTGTCCTAATTGTCCTTTAAAAACCAAAATGGACCAAGTGATATAGTAGATAATTGAGACTTCATGACGCCTGACTTACCCTCTCTTCCTTGCTCAGCCTGGGAGATATGTGTCCGGAGGTAAATGTAAACCCTGCGAGTGTTTCGTCCTGAGCAGTACCACTACGGACTGTGACACACGGACCGGTCAGTGTGCGTGTATCTCCGGGTTTGGGGGTCGCACCTGCGAGGAGTGTCTGGACGGTTACTACATGGACTTTGGAACTTGCTCCGTAAGTAAACTCTCCTGGGTACTGGCGTGCTTTGATTCGTTTTAGTGTGTTGGAATTGAATTCTTGGTTAATAGTTGACAGCTTGGCATGTGGCCTGACATTGGTTATGTATGTAATGAAGACCTACTCCTTCAGGAATGTGGGTGTTCGGAGACAGGATCAGAAGGACCGGGTTGTGACGAGGAGGGAGTGTGCACGTGTAAAGACGGTTACTATGGTGACAAGTGTAGAAAGTGTTCCGAAGCTCACGTCGTCTTGGAGGATGGATCATGTAGTGGTGAGTGACATTCCTTTCTTGACAGCTGGTTGAGAGCAGAATGAGCAATGTGCCGTACGGGTGTTGTGGTTTGATTGTTTACTATCAGTATTTTGTAGCTGTCTTGTATGATCATTCGACACTTAAAGGAAGCGAGGGTAGTTACACTAGGATATCATTGCACCAACAAGATACAAAATGCTTACTTCTGGTTAAATTAGCAAAAACTTGAAACTTATGGCTGATACGACATAGGTACAAGGTAATTAGAAGTATGCATAGCACACTCTATTTGAAAAATCTCATTTTCAAATTAAATTACGAGTGATTGCTCTGTGTCACAATGTTCAAACTAAGCCGGGCCAATGTGTCCTTACATAATAATGAAAATGGCTTATACTCCTTATATTTTTCTTAAATATGAAATCAAATCTGCGTTAAATCCTGTCAGCTCAGTAAAATAAATGATTGAAGTCAACTAGTGGAAACATCCATCTTCATCGCGTTTGATTGCTTCCAAAAGGAAGAAAAAGAATATGTGTTATTCCACAACAAAGAGACAAAATGGAGAGAAGTGCAAAGACAGGTGAGAGGTGACCTTCAGCAGAGAAAACTGAGAAGGGGTTCTCACAGCCTTACAGATGAAACACTGCGTACTGCGATAAGTGTATTGTTGTTGTACTGCTGTAAGTACCTTATGTTATTAGTCCAAGAACATCGATACGTGAGGTAGACGTGAAGTAGACACCTCACGTACTAGGAAGGAGTTTACGCTAAGGAGTTTAAGCTAAGGAGTTTAAGCTAAGAAGTGCACGCTAAGGAGTGTACGCTAAGAAGTGTACGCTAAGAAGCGAACCCTAACGCAACTGAATTTCAAGATTTTGTGTACAAATGTACAATTATGACGATCCCGTTTTCCAACAATACATTGACGATTAACAGCTCTGTCCAATTCCTGCCCCTTGATGAATCAGTGTTGGGCGTTTTCAAATGCGTTAGAATAATGGTTTTGCCAAACTCCTCTCACCTATTTCAGAATTAATCCCGTCACCTCAGCCCAGTGCTCAGTGGGAAATCAAGAAAGATGATTTTGAAAAAGTGGAGATTTAGAAATTCGCCAATTCATTCACCCGCAACCGGTTTCAAATGATTATTTTCAAAACTTACAGGGGATGATGAATAAGCGATTACCTACCACATATCATGATTGTTGATAATAATGATATAAGTATTATCATTAATGAGTAATTACATACTATATTATGGTCCGTACTTAACAAATAAAGAATTTAAAAAACTGTAATCCAAACAGTGCATGTTCCCTGCCAAGTTGTATCGTACAAGCTGCTGACTTGTTTCACACTCAACTCGGTTTTAACAGGTTCTGAATTGTTGTGTTGAAACGTTGTTGATCACTTATAACTATTGAGACTATGAGTGTAACTATTGAGACTATGAGTATGGCACGTCCATCAAGCTACACGAAGAATCATGAAAACAAGAAAATTTTTAATTGCAATAAGTGTGATTTTCAAACAGGACGAAAATTTGATTTTACATCCACCTCCGCAAACATTCGGGAAAAAGAATATTCGGGTGCAGCAGGTGTGCTTACCTTACGTATCGCAAGGGAGATCTGACAAAACATGTAACCAGGCACACATTGAAGTCGATGAAGTGTGATAAGTGTGATTGGAAAACTAGACGGGAAAATGCTATGCGGGCTCACACTCGATCTCATTCGGGAAAGAAACTCCATCAATGTCCATACTGCGAGTTTGAAACTGATTACAATTCAAATTGTAATAAATGTAACTGGGTGTCAAGAGATTGTATAAGAAAAGAGGTCGCTTATAGTATAATTAATAGTGATTTATTAGATACACAGTATTGTCTATTGAAAGTGTCACAAAGTTGATTATGATTGAGCAGCTCAGTCTGTCACATAGTGATGATGTTTTTGTCGATGTAACCCCTCACACTGAAACCTGAACTTTACCCTGAAACTTGACCCCTTGTAATTACTGGAAATTACGGGCTAAATTATCATCTCTAATTTATGAGTGCATCGATTGGGTGCTTTAATTGTCTCAGCAACTTATGTCGATATATCTTGCTTGTCTGTAATCCTTTTGAATGTCCTAATGCTGACTATGACTGTGAAAGGCTCTTTTTTGCCTATCCCGAATCCAAAACATGCAAATTTTAGCATGTACAATGTAAGTTGTGCATGCTAACGATTCTAATCTAAATATATTCAGTATCTCCATGGAGCAATGCAATTAGAGATTATTGGATTCAATCTGCTAATCATAATTTATGGTTTAAGACCCTTGCTAAGCCACTATGGAAGTGGAGCAGTTTAACTTTGATTCACCAACCACCCGCGCCTCAACACGGACCAATCAAGTCACAGAACAGTTCGATCTGTACCAATCAGACTTAGTGTTCTACGCCACCTGGCGAAAACAAACTCTGGATGTTAGAACCTAACTCGGAGCACAAACCCACTTATCCTTTCTCTCATATATTCGTACCCTGCCCCCTCCTCTTTTACATACTAATCACAAAATTCACTTATACACCCACACATACAGCCCGCCCGCCGGATGTGCCTCTTTTTTGTATTCACAGCTGCAGTAGGATTGTCATTTCTTATTAATTCGTATTTCTAAACTGCTTTTCAGTTTTTGTTTACCGCTAGGAAGCTTTTTTATATTCGGCTATGACGGCTATGAAATCGGGTTGCCGTGTCCCCGTGCTCACAAAACTAGTGGCTGCACGAGTGTTAAGTTCGGTTTGGGTTGCTTGCTATCTGATGTGCAAGACACCAGTTTCGGGGCGTGTCGGGCACCTCTTTCTCTGCATTACCGACACCCAGACGACAGAGCCTGTAACTTGAGTATTGGATCTTGTGCTGCAGTTTAAATTGGTTTTGTCAGGTTCCTACTCTCGTCTTTTGTCTGTTTTGTGACGTAGTAATCGCTTTTCCCGACTTCAGCAGTTCTGGAAGCACTCTCAAATACCATTCATGGCCCGGCCTGTTATTAAGAATATGTTGCATGCGTCATCCAAAACTTAATTGCAATTGCGAACCTAGATACCTAGAATACCGTGACTTTAAGAAGTTGTCTTAAGAAGTGAAACTCATATCCCAACACTTAACCACACTATACCACACTTTACCACGATTTACCACACTTTACCACACTTTACCACACTTAACAAACATTTAACCACACTATACCACACTTAACAACCATTTAACCACACTTTACCAAACTTTACCACACTGTACCACACTATAACACACTTAACCAACACTTTACCAAACTTTATCACACTTTACCACACTTAACCAACACTTTACCAAACTTTACCACACTTTACCAAACTTTACCAACACTTTACCAAACTTTACCACACTTTACCACACTTTACCACACTTTACCACACTTTACCAACACAGCAGTAGAGATGGATGTGTTCTTGAAAGTGATACTTGGACTCTCTGCTGCAAACAACTCTTCACCAGACCTCAGCAGTGAGCCTCCTAGTCAGGGTCCAGCTGCTCTTAAGTTGGAGGCTGCCGCTCCTTTTATGTTTGGGCCAGATAAGATAATTGTTACGAAGTGTAGCCCTACCAAGTGTTACTGTAAGATATTGTTCGTTAGTTTGGTGGTACCTGCAATTTTATTTTGATGATTTGTCAAAAAAAGTGAAATATTTCAATCAAATAATATTGAATTATGTTGCTCGTTGTAAAACTGCTGGCTATTAATTACCCTTTGAATAAACAAAAATCTAATGATTTAAAATTCTAAATTAATTTGATCTAAACAATAAACTATCGAACTAAAGCGCCAGTGGTTAGAAATATAAGTGTATTGCTGTATTGCTGTTCTGTAAGGCGTTTAGTGTTTTAGAGGAACTGTAAAACGAACGAACTCAACAGTCTGTAATTCTAAAATCAAATGAAATATGACTTATTGAATTACAATTCTCTTATTCTTGCTCCAATCCGGCCTGTTTATATCCCCGATTCCCCAAATTCAGTCCCAGCCGTAGATCCAGGTGAATCGTTATATTCACGATATCTGACATTCTAACATTCTTACATTCTAACATATCTAACATTCTAACAGTCGTGTTTTCAGTGTGTGAGGAGTGTCCTCTGAAACTGTTAGAGAGATTGATGGATGCGAACAACACTCTAGATGCCGGGAAAGCTAATGCTGTGATGGCTGACTTTACAGACAAGATGGACAAGATTGTTGAGAGAGCGCAGGCTGTCAATGTAAGTGTAATCCTGATTTTATATCTTGTCTACTTGCTTATAATTTAACGTATCCTCTAGTATGTATTAGGATTGATCCGTATTTTAAAATTGGAAGGAGTCCTACAAAAAACAAAATTATCACTCCGCAACCCCACATCGCACAGGACTCCCTGCCCGTTCCAGACAACATGTCCGATCTGCAAGACGAGTTGGCAGCAGTCCAAAAAGCGGTAGCAGAGAACGCGGCACGCGCAGACGGTCTAACTCCACGCAGTCAGGGCGCTTTCGCTGACGCTAGTGACACGAAGCGGGCCACTAGGGAGATTCCGGACGACATTACGGGGGTTGAGGACGATCTTAGAGGTGGGAGGTTGTTTGGAATGTTAGGAATGTGTGATGTTAGTGTGTGGACTATGATTTGTCGGAGCTTTCTAAAAATACTGCTTGCAAGATGCTCGATCCAATGAATTGTATGGTGCGAAATTTACCGTTTTTAGAACGCTTCCGAAACACCCGTATTTCTTAACTCCCAAATTTACCCGTCCATTCTCCAGATCTAATAGGCAAGCTGGATAACTTCAATCTTAGTCCGGACATTGTGGACAGTGGACAAGCACTGGAAAGAGCGGAGGAACTAAAAAATACTTGGGACCCTGATCCCACACACCAAGCTGCCCAAGAAGCTAAGGACTCTGCTCAAGATGCTAAGTAATATCTCGAATTTAACATAGATTATCTCAAATTTAACATAGATCATCTCAAATTTAACATAGATCATGTCAAATTTAAATTAGACCCACGACGGATCTACCCATCGTTAAATATTTAGTTCATTTCTTAAAACGACAGCTTGTCGCGCTGTTTCTAAGCGGTTCCTAAGCTGTTATCAAGCTGCACCGTCTAACTAGCCGTTTCACAGAGACCAAGCTGAAGCTGCAGTCCCTGCTAACCTAACATTACCTACACTGGACCCCCTCCCAGAGAGGGTGGAATACGTGCAGGATGCTATACAGGACTTTGTAGCCGATCTGGCTAACGAGACACAGGGCGTCTCCTTGACAGAGCTAAAACTGGGTGGTATCGAGGTAGCCCAACTTTACACATTTCCTACAGGTTGCCAAGTGATATTGGTTTTAGCGGGACTCTACTGCTAGATAGAATGATAAAAGTGTCAGTCAAACCTACCCACCCGGTGGTTATATCCGTGATCTCTCTCTAGATGCTGGAGGGGTCTGCTGAAGACAAGGAGGACGAGGTAGAAAAGAAGATAGCAAACTCTAATGCTGAAGTGCCGGAGATAGAGAAGAACAACAACGATACCAAACAAGGACTAGACAACATCACTATTCCAGACTTGACGCCTCTCAGAGACATTGTGGAAGGTCAGTGTACTCAAATCTCACGTGATGAATACTTCTCCAGCCCAGTGTTTTGTATGTTCCTCCTTTGTATTGTAGTTCAAACTATATCACCGGTTACAAGTGCCAGGAAAATATTTCTCCACTTTCAGAACAACAGGAAGCGCTGGTAGAGCTTACACCACTAGTCAAACCTAAAGAGTTCAACTGTTCTGGACTTCAGGGAATTAGAAACGTTTCTTCTGACGATCCTGGTCCTACCCTTGTCAGAGAAGTACGTAGTTACTAATGGTTATCATTGGTAGTTACCAGAAGTTACTAGAAGTTACTTGTAATTACCTGTAGTTGCTTGTAGTTACTTGTAATTACTTTTTTAAATGAAGTGCCATAAAATTAATGACGTGACTTCTAATAACCCAACTGACCTAAGTGACTACATGAAATGACTTCCTACCCTGCCCTCAGATAATACAGACAGAGAAAGATCTGGAAGACTTAAAGAAGCGCGTGGAGGCGGCAGAGAAAGCCGCTGAGAACGCTACTGACGAAGTAGACGATTTCAACTCTGACAGGCAGGACAAGGAGTTGGCTCTCAGCGAGTTCGACATCAGGAAGGCGGTTGTGGAGCCTAGATTGAACGATCTGAGTGAGTTTTTGTACTTACTGGGTTTTGTTGAAGAACTCGAGTTGTACTCGCAGCTGCAAATATACCATTTAGCAGTTGTTTATTTAAGTATTTCGACTGTTGATATTGGACTTTTTAACTGTATGAATTCCTGAATTACTCCCACATCCCAGTCACTGAGGAGCCGAAAAAGAGAGGAGCTATAGCAGACATAGAAGAAGGTAACGAGGAAGACAGAGACCGATTAGAAAAGCTGGTGCTACCCCAGATTCCAGGCTGGCAGGTTGATGAGCCTCCAGAGGCTAACACGGAGGTGCCTGACTTGGACCCTCTCCAAGAGAAGATCGATAATATCGAGGTTAGTTCTTGTTTGTGTTGTAGGAGTACGTTAAGTGTGTGGACAACGGTAATGCAATGATAAGTTAAACAACTTGGCTTTGGTATTTTATGTACATTGTACACTTACAATGTACATTGTATTACATTGGATTAACGTTGACATGGCTTAGTCAACTTGCAGTGTAGATGCTGGGTTAAGTATTTTTTATGATATTACTTAGCCGAATGCAGGAATCATATGAGAAGAAATGGAAATCCTGGAAAAACATCAGTAATTTAGTGAGTGAGAGTGAAGTTGTGTGAGAGTGATTTTTGTTTAGCGAGTTTCAAGTTCGGTTTGTTGACGGTATATTCCACAAAATGCCCCTTGAATTTGTAGCTGGTTTTTAGCTTTTTCAAGAAGAAGTACCGATAACGTTGCTGGTATTTTTTCGATTTTCCGCTTTTTTCTGTCGCACATATTTTAGTAGTCGTAAAGTAAAAGGAACACCTTCAGTCGTTCACACCGCACATGTTTTAATATATTTGTGTGTAGAACTGTCATCAGTTCTACACACAATAAGGAGATACATTCAGAATTCCACACATATAATCCGATAGAAGGCTGATTCTTACCTAAATGCCTGGTGGTCGCGCGTTCAATACATAGGCTAGGCTGTAGTAGTTATCAAGATTTTATTATCAGGAGCTGCCACAAATTATCGCTGTGAGCGATGAACTTCCCAAATTGTTGAACGACACTGAAAATGCGGAAGGAAAGAAGAGGATAGTTATTGAAGAGAGTCGCAATGTAGGTCAGTCACTTTAAAGGGTTTTATCCAAAATCAGTGTCTACAATTATTCTAATAGAAGTGATGTCTGGTGCAGAGTACAGATATTTTGATTTGTGATTGTTTTTCCTAATACAAAACTTCAGTATACGATTTCCCCTCCAGACTACAAACTGAGATCACTCTGGGACAAGATAGAGAAAGCTAAGCGGAGTGTCGAGACAATTCTGATTCCCATGCGTTTTACCGGGGACGAATCCTACGCCCGGTACAGCACCACCCTGGAGCGGTCTGCCTACTTGTCAGTCCAGGCGACTATAAAGCCTGAGGAAGACGACGCTAACGGAGGGATTGTGTATATTGGACCACCGGAGGAGAACATGAGACGTAAACGTCAGACTGTGGGGGTGAGTTTAGTTGGAATGTTTTAACTGGTAGGTGTTCTCATACTTATTTGAGAACGAAACATATACAATATCGTGCAATTACCGTTGTTTCCGACGACCGAACTAAATTTGAACAGTTTAATTTAGAATATTCCTTGTCCTAATCTGATTTGAGATGTCATTTCAGGCTGACTATATTGAGATGGGGCTTCTGAATGGTCGTGTTGTGTGTAACATGAACATTGATAACAGTGAAACTTACCTCATTCAAGACATTCCCGTCCCCAAAGAAACATGGACTAAAGTCCACCTACAAAGGTTTTGTTTTTCAGTGATTTTTCCCCTTGTCATTGAACTAACAAAATCAAGCATTAATAAGCATGGTGTACGATCAAAATCTCATTTCGCGGTCGTCACGCGCGTTTTTCCTTGTTAATTTTATCCTCTCACAGGATCGGAGGGTACATAAAGCTATCAGTAAACGATACAGTGACCACAAACCCAGAGCCATCGACCACGTCATCTTTTAATGCTAGAAATATTCAAGTTGGCAAATCAAACCAGGGATCTTTGAGAGGTAATATGGCAGCTTAGTTAGAATCTACACGGTTTGTTGATCTCCATTGCTCTATTTTTTTGTATTTTCTCTGCATTTGCCCCTAGGCCCTTGGTTTTATGAATGCCCGATAATTGATCACTTTGGCGCGATACCTGCTTCAAATTATACCTGCTCTCAAAATTTAGATAAATGATGCAGAATTTGCGGAACTCTCTTAAGTTATCAATTAAGTGCTGTAGATGGAATTTTATTATCATCAATAAAATACTAAAACCGACCGATGCAGCAGGTCAAGGCCCGTCCTTTTGCAGCAATGCAGCAGTTTGACATGCTTAAGATCGTACAGTGTTTTTTACGGAACGCGCGAAAATAATAATTGCATGAAAATTCTGACTCGCTCTTATCCACCATGCTGGAAATAAATTATTAACGTACGGCGACATGCGCGCGCGCAAACTTGCGCTACATGCACACGGTGGAACATATTGACTGATTCGCTGATTCAGTTCTGCAGCGTGGATCGCGCGTTTATCACCAGTATTGGCGATAATCGCCTAATGCCGTAACGGCTAACTTGGCGATAAACTCGCGATTTTCTTGCCTGGGACCTCAGTCTTTCAAATGAGAGGGAGAGAGCAGAGAGTCACGCAGCGCCTGGTGACGATTTTCGAGCGTTAATCGCTAAAATTGCGTTTATTGGGCGATAATCGTACCTCTGAGTTTAATTTTTCCAATCATGCATGCAATAGTTTTCTCAAGTCAGAATATTTAGGTCTGTTAAATAAGAGAAGGCAAAGTTATGTGATTTAATCACTTTTTTAATTAATACATTACCAAGTACCCTTCAAATGTAGGACAAATGCTCCTATACCCTTAATTGAATCGCTAAATTTAGTTAGTTTCTCCCAGGAAGCATTACTGATGTGATGATTAACGGGGAAAGAATTTCTCAATGGCTTACTGAAGATAAAATGGGAGTTAATAAGAGTGTTTGGTGGGTCCTTAATTTGATTAATATTCCTATAAAGTTTGAAAATAGCTTTATTTCTAAAGTTTTGGGGTGTCGAATTATGACTGGGTACGAATTACTCACTGTACATTATGACATATGTTCACTGTGTTCTGTATTGCACCTCATATAATCACAAAATTTAGACCGTTAGTGCACTGCTGGATTCCTGCCAAATCAAAATGTAATTTTGGAATATATCTCAATGGGCCCGCTATATCGTGATTACTCGCAGGGCTGACCGGATGATATCAGACGATAAAGATATCTACTACTTTAACGGGGATAACTCCTACCTCGCCTTCCAGACGATGCGGGGACAAAACCCCCTCCTTAAAACCACTTCTGTAAATATCGAAACTGCTTCTGAGGAGGGTCTCATCGTCTTCTACGCTGAAGGCTCGGAAGCGGTAAGACTGTGTGTCCGGGAATTGATTGTAATAAACTAATAAATTGCTTTTGTAGTATCTTGAGTGCTCTCAACTGATGGTTTCATTTGATTTATCTTTGATTTTGCGAGACCAATAGAATTACCGATCATCTGATTTAAAAGGCCCGTGCTTTGCAAGAATTATCTCAAAATCTTGCCGGCTAAAATCAAGCATTCATCTTCCGAGTTCTCGTCACTTTTTGGCAGCAGATTCTTACACGTCAATTATAGACTGTTCACCGATTGTATGCTATTCAAATAAAAAAACGTTACGAACAGCGCCCAAGATAGTATGTAGATTATGATTCTCTCAAATTAAGTGACTGGTCGTTGACTATATTTGCTATTGTAGTGCACCTGAATGTATCACTTAATTCATCTTTGATTTCTGAAACAAATTATCTGATTTGAGAGATGTTTACTAATTCCCTTCATTTTAATGTTATCTGTTTCCCTCAGGAAGGGAACCAGGAAGTATTTGCGATGGACCTGTTTGAGGGGGAAATAAGGTTGCATTACACTAACGCTGAAGGTGGTTTAGATAGTGTGGTGGTAAACCCTGACGCAAACGAAGCTTTTTCAGGTAAGCAGCTCTAACACTATTTCAATAATATCAATTATTCAATTTTCGTTGTGTTCTCGTGAAAAATTGCACATTTTCGATGAAAAGTCAAGTGATTATAATCTTGCAGACATGGTCTCAAGAGAACTGTCGGCGTACGTGTTGGGGAGACGAAACACCGACAGCGGGTCGGCGCAGCTGCAGGTCAAGTCTCCGGAACGGACACACAGGGAGATGTTGACCGCCTCCTTAAAGTTAGATACTTATCGGGAGCCGTCCAAAACCTACTTCGGGAAAGTTCCACAAGACATCATTATCCGATATCCAAGGTAAATTATTGTGCTATCTTCGAAGGCGGCTGTCAATTTTGCTTATTTGCTGAGGATTTTTCTCTGATTTTCCGAAGTTTTTCCTCACTATATTTAGTATTTTAAATTTTAAATAATTATCCATATACTACACCGAAAGCTTATCTTGGGCAATTCTTGAGCAAGGACATACAACCTACATACAATTTCAGTGTATTTGGAGACAAGGGGGTCACTAAAATACCCTTTATTGGATGTATGAACCCAGAGAGAATAAACAACGTCATTGTACGTCAGAGTAACGTGATGACTGCCAGAAATGTCAAGAATGGGTGCCCCAAAAAGGTAAGATCTACACTCTGTTGTTTTTACAACTGTGTGATAACTTCAAATTCTCTCGGCCTTCAGTAAGCCTAGCAGTTCTTGAATATGAATTCTTAAAAAAAGGGAGTAATTATTAGTTTTATCAGCGGTAAGCAGTTTTCTAACCACAATCCTTTCAGACAGTGAGCAGTCTCAGTTTAAAGAACGAGGGTTCTGTTGAACTTACTCCTACACCAATAGGGAATATTTCCTTCGTCATTGCAACCAATGTCAGATCTGGTAACATTCTCTTCCTCGGCAATAGTGAGGTTTGTGGTTTTCGTTCGCTAAATGCGATGTAAATTGAAACGTCAATTTAAGATACGACAGTGTCATGAGATATCAAAAGTAAATGCTATGAAGCCCTACCTTTTAGTGTGTCACTGAGTTTTACTCCCAATTTAGTAAATAAGAATGCTAACTTTACAACTGTATACAGAGAGAGTACTTGCTAGTGTCAATAGCAGATGGGAAGTTAGCCGTAAAACTGGTTGTAGCCGGTTCCCCTGTGATCTTGATGAGTAATGCCATCGTCAACACTGGCTCTAAACGATTTATTCGGATTCTCCTATCTGCAGTTGGGAGGTGATTATGATTATATCATTTTTGATCATTAGAGAACTTTTTAAACCGAATTACCAAATAAATCAGCTCAGTTTGTACTCATTTCGACCCTCCGATGAAACGGATTTAGATGTCTAGAAGTATTTTAAAATGGTACGGCACAAAATTTCATGGTAAATTCTCTTGCTGGTTGTTAAGCTCTCTTCCCGGCGTAGAGATGATGGTTCAAAAATCGAGCATCTATTAACAAAGTGGTAACCCAATTTACCTCAGGACGCCTGGAAGTATATCCCTGTTTGTGGACGATACTAAAGAAGCTGGATCCTCTCTAAAATCGCCCCTGTTTGCGCTGCAGCCCAGTCAGCCGGTCTACCTGGGACAGATCCCGGAGACGCGGGGGGTCCGGGGGCGGGGCTACACCGGCTGTATCAGCGATCTTGTCATCAGAGATAAGTATGTTCTTTTTGAAGGTTGAAGCGGTTACTGCACAACTGATTCCACTGGACCACTGATTTTAAAAAGTCGATATTCATAGATCATGTTTTAAATGTACTTGAACACTAGGTAAAAGGCGAACTTTATTTTGCTGACTTAAATTTGCCCTCAGGATATTCAATTTTGCTTTTGATGCGACCAAAAAGGCGAATGTCATCCTTGATCGGTGCAGACCCATAAGAAGTAAGATTCTGACCTACTTATTGATTTTTATTTCTATAACCACAATTTAAGGTCACATTAGGATTCTGTTCGATGACAGTCAATAGGGCTGTAAAGTAAGTTTTATGCTTATCGTCATGCTCGTTCGATCTAATGATATGATACTATTGTTACGATAAACTATATGGCCTATTGTGTCATGAAGGGGTATTATATGTGTGTCAAGTGGATTCAGTAACGCATAAAAGCTGCGTAAAATCATTCAACACGTGCTCCTTCACAAACACAATGCCTCTAAGTGGCACGTGCAACCTGTACGCGATCTCATTGGCTCTCCCAGATTGAGCTGAGCTCTGAGTGGCGAATGTTTCAATCACATGATTTGCACTTTTAGTGAACCCAGCTGTCTGGTGGCCACTTAACAGTTACAATCGAGCATATCGAGCAACATGCACCCTAAATAGAGTGCACCGTTGTAGCGTGGTGACAAGGTGTTTCAATTACGCTAAACAGTCCTCCCAATCAGCTACATGTCTCTGACCATGTCAGAAGAGAATAGCTAACACTTAACATCTGATCAACTGTTCCTACTTGTAAGGTGTATACTCCGAAGTTACCAATATTTGTGCACACGGACTCATTAGAGACTACTTGAGTGGCACGTCGCTAATTGACCGTCAAGCTAGAATCTCCTCTGGAGAAGACAGGAGGGGGTCAGAGAGGCACATGTTAGGCTCTGATACTGACACTTGACATGGGGAGAGTCATACCAATCTGTCGTGGGGAGTCTCTTGTCGTTGTCATAGCGACACACCTCCGCAATATCCTGCATGTAAACAACAAACAGATGTCAGCTCGGGCTGTATCGCCAATATTTAATTAATTAGAAACCTCAACCACCCCCGTCTTGGCAGGTCTAAGCAGCCAATCAGAAGCGAAAACAATGCGCGCTGACCAATCAGAAGTTTAGCTCATGACACGTGAGGATGGGGCATTAGCCGATCTCACGAGAAGCAATGCAATCGTTAATCAAACTTGATGTGTTACTTAGTCTGCAAACATTTTCATTTCTCACGATCAATACAGCAATCTCACTCCAACACACGAACAAAACATCAGGATCGATAGGATTTAAGGCAATAGAATTCAATGCGATAGCACATAATAAAAGCGGAGCCTTTATTTCTTGTATAATGATAAATCTCCCAGCCAAGTATCCGAAGGATGCTCGGCGTCAACTTTCCACAAAATAATATACCCAATATTTTGAATCTATTGAAAGAGAGAAAGCTACACTCTTAAAACTACCAAACTACTCCCTTTCAGAAGTGCTAGAACCGACAGTGCTCCCCCTAACAGACAGTCCTGCCACCTCAACCCCTGTGTACGAGCTGGATAACCTGGTGTCAGGCCAGTGTGCCTCCTTCCAGACCAACCTCGCTCCTGAGAGCTTCTTTCTCTCCTCCCAAGCTGGAAACATGAACTTCCTAAAGATCGATAATATCCGGAGTAACGAGATATATGTCAGGTAAAGTCACTTAGAGTTAGGTTATTTTATTTAACTCGCAACTTTCATATACCATGATCATGGATTATTTGAGTATGATGCCAAGAGTACGCACAATTGCTTTAACCCGCTTTGAGTCATGTGAATAGTTGAGACTCAGTTCCAGTTCAATGATTCCCGCCCCAGCCTGTACTTCTTAAACGTCAGTTTTGAATAAACGGCGGGAAGTTTGCACTACAGCAGCTGTTCGTGCATGTCAGTGGACGAGAACCTTCTCTCAAAAAACCGTTGTACTTAACATGCAAGAATCACCCGCCCTACCAGCAGCCTGTCTCACGTGCAAACTTCCTCGATCGTGTCCACTGTCCAAGGTAACTGTGCACGTCACCACGTGATATCTTCCACAAGTGCTGGTCGTGTATCACGTGCTTGCTGCAGTTGGCACTCCTTCCCACTTTGTGTTACACAACTTCAGGCGATATCTCTCTAAAATACTTCACGAGCGGTTTTCCGGAAAAAATTGTGTTTTAATAATAATGGGAAGTCGCTGCGATTTAGCGTTGATCTACCTTTCAATAACCTCTTTGCAGGATGGCGGTGACATTGACAATTTCCACTGTCTCCCAATCCGGTGTCTTGGTATACACTCGCAGTACTGATGGCAAGCAGATCCTTCTTAAATTCGACAAAGAGAAGGTCAATATAATTTGTCACAAATTTTATGTTGACAGTGGTTCCTTGGTTTCTGAAATTGACAAAGTTCCCTCATGAATTTCATTTTACGTGCAAATAAACATTTGTTCCCCACTAGGTAACTCTCTTTATCACAATGGGCGGATCTCCATTCACTCTTGAGATGGAAGGGAGTATTACAGACGGGGCACCACATCAGGTAAGTCCCATGGTGCCATGTCTCAGTTTATAGACTATACGTTTGCCTCACTTTTAAACAGTGAGAAGAGAGTTGTTGCGAAAAGGGTTCTTCATTTAATTCTAATTCTATTGTACAACTATTGGGTCGTTAAACTCCAATGCTGACTCTTGAAAGAAAACAATTTGCATCTGTAATTTTACCGAGATTAAGGGTTATGGGAGAGTCTACGAAACCGTCCCAGAAACTCATTATTAAATGTGGGGGCGAGGGGCACCTTACTCTGCCCACATCTTGCAGTCTTGCATTCCTTAATCTTATTGTGAGGAATTGTTCTAATTTGACATTAATGATGATAATTAAAGTTGGGGAGCCAGGACCTGAACCATAATTGAGTCTATGATGCCGTTAGAATAATGTTCTGCCCTACTTATATGTCGAATTAAATTCTTGTTAGTAGATACAATGAGTCCGCTAATTAAAGCTACAACGCTCTGTCTGCAGAGTCAGGACCTACAAAGACATACCACATTGCTGGCTGGTTGGCAGGATGCTCCTTAATTGCCACGCATCTCCGACCACAAGCTCAACATGCAAGGCAACCTTAAGTAGCCAGTTAATTGCCCGTGCCAAGCTGTAATCTGTCCCTTGTTACTCGATACCCTGGCCAGTGCATTAAATTAGCGCCCACGTGCATGCTGGGTGGTTTGCACCGCGTTCAGAAGTGCAGCTATTGCACCTACTTGACACAGGGACCAATGGAATGCCGTTAATACCGGCCCTGACAAGAAGGGTCGTGTTCACGAGCCGTTAATGAAACAGTGATTACCAGGCTGGGAGGGCAAGTTTCACACCTGGACACCCGTGCTCAGCACGGTTGGCGTATAACCTGCTTCTCTGTCAGTCCAACACCGGATACTGGGGATCCTCTGCACGTGGTTGCGGCGCAGCGAAATTATAGAGTTGATTCCTTGATGTCTGGGTCAAGAGTTTACCTTGAAACTATCTTGTCTACTTACGAGGAAAGCTAAGAAGCACATGCTTACCCGGTAATTTCGACTAATTCTGTGTTATTTCAGATCGCATTCGAACGTACATCCTATAATGGGGAGTTAAGGGTGGACGGTAAAAGGAAGAATGGTGAGAACAGAGAATCTAGCCAGCCCAGATCACTTGAAGTTGATCAACATATTGTTTTAATTCTCCAAATTAGGGCAAACACACAAACTAAATTTGAAATGCAAAAATTTACTGATGACACATTCGGAGTCTTTGTTCTATGTACGATAAAGGTTTCAATATTGATGATTTGAGCGCTGTTTGTCCCAGGAGTGATACCTAGAGCACCAGGGAGAGGCTCCCCGCGGTTTGCACTTGAGAGTAACGACGACTTGGACTCGTGCAGCAACGGAATCTGCATCGGCGGTGCACCAGCCTCCGTCCTGCAAGACGAGGTATCTCGCGGTTACCATGACAACACGCTATAGACTGCAGCTTAAAATATATAAACAAATGCCAGTCGATACTGCAGCTTTCTTTAAGTCTTAAATAATTTGCCCACTCGTAAGGTTGCGTTAAATGAATTCCGACGGTCTTTCATTTCATTCCTCACATACTTCTCCTCTGTCAGAGCCTGGGCTTCAACCTGGACTTTGTGGGCTGCTTCAGCGATATCCTCCTGGAGAGGAAGCCCTACGACAGCTCCAGCATCACTACAGTAGGGAATGTACCCCCGTGTGCGGAGAGCAGGACCATGTCACCCTCACACTTCTTTAACGGAGCCGCCTTCTTAGTCCCAGGTCAGAGTTTTATCTGTCAAAGTTGGCGGGAACTTTGTAGCCGGGGAAGAAGGACGAGGCTAGACTTGTATCGAGACTATGATCTTATTGTATAGCTGAAAGCACGGTGTTAACCTACACGGACCGCCCTTAACTGGCCGATCCCTGTTTACAAGCCATGTAGCAGGGGACCAGATAAGGCTAAACCGGTAAACGGGCATAGTTAAACACCGTACTTCCATCTTGGGACTAGTAAACAACTAGGAAATATTTCCTAGTGTTTAAAGTTCACGAGACGAAAGCTGTGCAATTCAGCAAGATCCTAAGGATCATTCCTTTAACAGTTTTGTCGACATATCCCACGTCACAATGATACCTATACTACAATACATCACAACCTCTTTTTTCATGAAACTTATTTTCCAAATGAGTATAAAAATCTTTTTATGCTTTAACGCCATCATCCACCTACTTAAATCTATGCCTATTCTTCATTTGGCTTTTTTTTTCATTTAAAATCTGTGCGTTGTTGGAAACAGAAAGTACTAAATTTATTTCTCGCCCTAACATGTTAATCAAGCGATAATTTCTCTTAATGTACATGTAATTTAAGTAACCCCTGGAGTTAAAGCTAACATTCCACAACGACAAACCTACATTCACAAATCAGCAGGCCCAGTCACACAAAAACTCAATACTATTTCCTGTTTCTGTTTCTGATCCGCCTGATAGTCTACAAGTAGTCGCTGTAACAAGAGCGTTAAATGGAGACCCTGTTAAACTCTCCCTGGAAGCCGGATTACAACAACCCTACTTCAACCCAGCTTCACCGCTACTCAGCACACCAACATTGTACCTGACACGTGCCGGTGGCAGGCAGACTTCCCATTGTATCTTGTAGGTGTTCCAACCGGAGATACGCTACTCTTGTTCACCTCCGTCACCGTAACTATAAATAGTCTAGAAGTCGATTTTCTAGCTCGCAGAGTGCTGACGAGAAATTATTTTTAAAGCTCACCCTGTCGTCTAATATCCGGCTACCCCTTTACAAACATCCGTTCCTATACTTGAAAACCAGACCAATGTTTTTAACAAACATTTTCGCGACAAAACATCACATCTATTTTTGTATAGAACCGTAGCCGAGGGGTGAATCAAAAAGTTGGCCAGTTTTTCTGCTTTTCGGTCAAACTAAGTCAAACCAGGTCAAATTTCCAAATGCAATAGGCTACCCTTTTAACAATAGATTTATTACAGAACTAGCGCTAAAACGCGAGTTATTACTTTTGACATTCCCGCTTTTCTTTGTACGCCTTCCTGTCAACCTTTGATCCTTAATAATATAACTCACGTGACATAATTGCTGTAATTAATTGTTAAAACTAGCTCTCAGTCCTGAAAATCTAGGTACTGGGTGTATGTAAATTAAAGGTCCAACTGACATGACTAATCGTTCAAGTTTGATATTTCTTTACATATTTGGATTATGTTCTTGTAGAAAAAGTCTTACAATAGATACAAAAGGTTTAGCCGGGAAAGCGGACCAACTGATCCTTACTCAATATCCAATCGACATTGCTTATTGCTTACGTGCACCAGGGGCCCACCTTCATTTCCAAGTGATTATGTGACTGAGTTGAATGAACTTGAAAACAAAATCATGTTGGAGAGGATCAGGTTAGCTTAGTCAGCATCCATGATGTTGCAAACCCTCTAACAATAGAGCTATTAATCAGCTCAAAGTTGTTTTACAGCTGCTCTACCAATATTGTGAGGTTCCTGGTTGCTATAAAGTTCCAAATTGCGAACAAACCCACTCCTCAAACCCTGTTATGTGATTCCAAATCAGCGTGAAAATTACGTACATACCATCTTAAAACTATTTGGGATTTGAGAAATTTTAGGGAGACGGTTTAATACCGAGTACATTATTCTAAATTAATTCTACTTCTGGGTATGAACTACTTTTTGAATGACATACGGCAGCTGAACTACAAAGAATGTGGCCGGTTATTTTAAACCATTCGCGAAGTACATGAAAATATGTACTATCTGACTTCTGGATCCGTTGCTAAATGTCTGGCAACAATTTGTTTGGAGTATAGAGCTGGTTCCATCTTCCAAGAATACAGTTCATCTAGATAGATTACCTTTATGTGCATAACATGACGAATGACCTCATCCTATCATCCAATCATACGCAACTTGTTTACACTAAACACTATTAAAGTAATTGCTCATACTTATTATTATGAAATCTAGAAGCGGATATAGGATATCTATCTGGGCTGACCAACTAATCCCTGCAGATGTGGTGCTACCCGACAGTTCGGAGACACAACTAGATCTCACGTTTAAATCTAGTCGACAGACGGGCACCCTCCTCACTCTACTTGACTCTGAAGGAGCAGCACTTCTCGTCATCTCTATTGACAACCATCGGGTGAGCTGACTGTATGGGTGTCTGTTTGTTTATGGCAGTGAGCCAACTGTCTGCAATTGTGTTTTTGTGTGTGTTCTGTGTCCTTCGACAAACAGGAAAAAGTAGATACTTTTCCTGTGCTCTTACCCAACTTTTAACACGTAAGATGACACGGTAGTGTAACTGTGACGAGATCGTGTCAATTACTACACTTGTACAGCTGTTCCAGATACCCACTCTGCCGTTGTTCGGGCTGAAAACCGTACTTTCTTGCCACAGCATGGAGGGGAATCTAGTTACGATTTAATTCACGGCGTTTTGTCGAAATTTTTTATTGCCCTCAGGCATACAATCTCATTAAACTCATTTACTCCCTTGCATTGTTCTATATGGTTAATCCTTAATCAATCCGGCATTACTTCAATGGCTGTGTTAACAGGATTTGTAGACAAAAGAAAAAAATTCAACACATTCTTTTGTGCAAAGTTGGCGATTTTTGGGCCCTCTTTTTATCACTGACCACCTGTCCAAAACTAAAGCGTGATGATTGGAACTATCAAGGGTAAGAGGTTTAGGAAACTCCAGTTGAACAAACTGCTGCACAAAATGTTTACCCCTGGAGCGTATAAGCTGTTACAAGCTCAAACAGGACTTGTTAAGGTAGACATAATATGACAGCCTGATCAGTCTTCCAGTGCTTATTTGTGCTGCTATTTCCAACCCGTGGTATATGGCTGTTTTCTTAGACAAGTTTAAGAGCTCGAATTGACCAATTAACTGGTACGGGTTCTAGAAAATCTAGGAACAAAGGTTTCTGGTATATACGTTATATGACATGGCAGATATGAAAGGCCTTGTGAAGCCAGTCACTTAAGGGTTTGTTTTCTAACAGTGCTGAAAGTGTTCGCACAAGTACGGTTTTGTACCATTAACGGTTTCACCATTTGTTTAAACAATTTTTGGCGCTAAACATATGGGTTTTAAATTATACGTTTTGGCGGTAAAATTCGATGTTAAAAAAGGCTTTATTTTGGCGGCAATAATGTGGCAAATCCTACCAGTTGAAAAGCGTTTATGCAGACATTATCTCATTTACTGTAAGAAAATACTTCGTCACGTTACAGACTCCTCCCCATTGATCCCATTGTGACAGTTAAGAAATCCCAACAAAACCATCTAATTCCCCTCTTTACCCGTATTTTTGACACATCACCCTTACAAAGATAAGACGGCTGACAGCTCCTTAGATGTTTTTGAATCTTGATAAGGACGGTACCGGCAAGTGACGACCACCCCATTTCAGCTGCTGATAAGATCGAGCGCGGCAGGGACGGAG
Organism: Mnemiopsis leidyi; assembly: GCA_000226015.1. NCBI lineage: Eukaryota > Metazoa > Ctenophora > Tentaculata > Lobata > Bolinopsidae > Mnemiopsis > Mnemiopsis leidyi. The sequence goes on from JH153122.1 coordinate 72,060, forward strand.
ACTCAGGAGCTGTTCCCCAACGAGGGAGCTACCCCCTTCCACTTCTGTGACGGGAACGACCACTTCCTCAGTGTTTGGATCGTTTCTGGATCTGCTTCTATCACTGTAAGTCTCTCCACTTCTCCCAGATTGGTTTTGGAGAATTAAAAATATCAAACTTAAAAAAATTGATAATATTTAAAGAGTGGGTCAATACTTTAACTTCTAATTTAATTGAGTTAGTTCTGGTTTAACAGAGAGGTTAGACAGTGCCACCCTCGATAAGATCTGTGTGTTGTTATACAAACCACAAATGACACCACACCAGATCCAGGCAGCTGGCTCGTGCCCAGATTATCGAGGAATATTCATTAGATTAGTGAGCTGTGTCGAGGTCCGGGTCTCTCTGTAACCATGAGATCCATTTGATTAGAAATCTCGTAATATCGGAGTAAGATTGAATTGTTAGGTATATACAACAAGGTTACCGATAGAAGCTCGTTGAGGTGAAGCGTACTCTGGCAATGTCGCAGGATGTCAGCCTAGTTACTGTCGACGTAGCAGATTATTGTCGACATCGCCCAGGATTTACTGTTCGTCACGTGACCGGGTGAGGAGAAGGGAGGTCCTGTTTCTCACGGCTCTCCAGACCACCAGATTTAGAAGTGAAATGTAGACCATGTAGAATCTACATTAATGATGTCCTACTGCCGTAATGTAAAAGTTAAACTGCTAATTTACTAAACTTCCAAAAATTTCCTCGTACAGCCACTGTACAGCTACAGTACAGATGCCATTATTTTGTTTAAAATACAATAAAAATATGGCTGTTTGTGTTATTCTACGGTCTGGTAAATGACTTATAGATGGCAGTGAACTTGAAGAAGCAGATCTGGACTTAACCTCAATTAAAAAGTCATTTCTTCGTTGATCTGCTCACATGTCTTTGCAGAACAACTTGTGTGACAGTGAAGAGCTATTACGAGTTTCAAATTGAAGAGTTCCCGCCTTTTTCAGAAGCGAAGCACTGGCAGTTCATAAAAATCAATCATCATTAAAATTTAAACTTTCTTAAATACCCAACTGTATAAATTATAATAACATCGAAATCCTCAGGTGGATAGCAACGAGAGTGAACTGACTATGGAACTGGCTAGCGACCCGGTTTCTCTGCGGATTGGAGGTGATATTACTTATAGGGAGGGAGATCGTGGGATGTATCAGTATAGTGAGTCGTGTGACCGGCACGTGTGCAGCTTTTACCGCACGTGTGCAGAGTGACCGGCATTTGTGTTGTGTGAACAATTTGAGTGTTGTGTGAATCATTTGAGTGTTGTGTAAACAATTTGAGTGGTGTGTCAACAATTTGAGTGGTGTGTGAACAATTTAAGTGTTGTGAGACTCATAATGACAATATAAGTTATACTTAGCACATATAGAGAAAGATCAAGAATATCCTTAGCCACAAAGTTACTAAGTTAGCTTTCCAAGTCTTTCTCTGACCCTAGATTATCTACTTAAAATATTCTACCTCAAAAGAAGTACTCGAAAATAACACCGCTCATCTTAAGATCAGTAAAACATGTTGAAAGCATCAACTTTATTTTTTCAGATCAATTCCTGGGATGCCTTGACAACCCCTTCATCGACGGTGTCCCAGTTTCTCTTAACAACCCCCGAGTTAACTCAGGAGTTCTCCTCGAATCTTGTCCCAAAGTGACATTCTAAGAGATGGTCGTCGAACAATTTACTAGGCAAACCTGGCACTCGTTTAATTAAATTTTAGCTTTTTACTGATTTATGGGTCCGATATTTTGTAAGTTTGTAAATCGTTTCTACCGACTTTGAATAACTTTGATTGTACCAAAGCATTTGTAGATGAAATTGCTTTTATACATTTATATCAACGCTTGTAAAGACAATTTGAGGAAATATTTGTTAACGTGACTATTTTTATACTCCGAATGAACATACTAATTTATTGATTTTTATGCTGGTTTGTAATCAACAGAGCTTTTGTATAAAATATTTATCATTGATTGTACATTATCGGTATCATATCTTACACGATCTTTGTTATGCCAAGAATTTCTGTTGTGAATTGGACTATTTAATACGCTTCTCGACAACATGAAAAATTGACGTTCGAACAGGCCAGGCTAAATAGAAATTTGAATGGTAGACTTTGAAGACAGATATATTCTACTGCTTAAAACTAATTGTGCACCATCACTAGTCTCTAGTTAACATTATGGTGGCGACGACTTTACAGTGGGATTGTACACGGCCTATACTCTATAGTGATGACATGATATGATCGCTCCGTCCAGTCTGCTTTAACGCCTGAGGGGGACAATAAGAATTCTGAAGGTGTAAAGCTCTCCGAATTCTAGTCAGAATTGTGTAATTTTGATTTCTAGATCCACATCATGAGAACTCTCGGAAGCCTGCTAAATGTATCTAGCTTGCACGAAACGGCTTATTCGCAAAGATTCAGGCAGATGTAGCACTGACATGCGAAGTACGCATTGAATTGTCTTAGTACTTAGAATCGACCAAAACAAAGAGAGAGTCGAAAGAGGCTTTGTTTACAACTTTGTTTGGAGACCTGAGCACTAAATTACGTGCTTCCAATGAGCTTCAGTGCATTTCATCCCGCATCTCTAATGAGTCCTATTGTTGGGGGACGTTCGCTATTAATAGGAGGGTTTAATTCCTAACTTAAAAGGCACAGTAAAGAGGGCCCACTAAACTACCTCCGACATTGTTTGAAAATTCCTAAATGTCCTCGACTTAGTGTCCTGCTGGCAACTCTCTACTGCACATTATCTTGGTACAATGCAGTGCAGCCCCAATCAATCATCATTAACTGCTGACCCAGACATTCGCCGTCCAAATGTAACGCTTCGCTTACAGCACCAGAGTCAATCACCATTCTCGATAAATTTAAATGGGCCAATCGTATCCCTCCTTCAGGGGCGCGTGACGTGGCGGTGAAAGCACGTGCTGCACGACAATAAACCAATTGGAACGGTGCTTTCAGAGCAGCCAACCAATAACGGACAAGTTGTCATGACACGTGGCATGCATTTCAAGTGCATCTCCCCCACAGTGCATGTTTAACTCACATATTCAAATATTCCCGCCTAACGATAGAAGCAGCTGTGCTGGTGACCGCCGAGAAGGAGCACGTGTACTTCTTCTCTCCAGGATATTTGTATTCATGTCAAACGTGTGCCCAACCGCACTGCCCGCCACTTTAAACAATAGCATCACCACGTTCTTTTCACACCGATAGCTTAGATATTAACATTCAGCTCCTTAATCCAATCGTGTTAGATCATGCACCCAATTCTGAACATTTGAATGAGGATTGGACCTATAGAAACACGAGAAAATAGTATTTTAAAAGAACTGGAACGTGTGCCAGGAGAACGTGCTAAACGGCGCTGTTATTGGCTGATGATCTCCAAGTCCTACTCCTACCTTAGCTCGCCTTTCTGGCCACTGTGCCGCAAAAATCGTTTTATCGGGTGCGTGACATCTTACCTGGCCGTATTTCAAGCTTGGTTGCGAAATTTTTTCTAACTATAGCATGAGCTGGGGCTAAAAATAGCACTTGCAGTTTTAGTCTTCGCCCTAAAAACGGCAGATCCCCCGGCTGGAATTGCACGGGTAGCTGCCCCTTTGTGTCTGCAAGGATGAGAAGACATTGTCAAGGTGTAGTAAGCAGCCTATGATATGTTCCATGCTTTGGCGATTATGCATAATGATAAACCACGCCGCCACGCGATCTGATATTGTGTATCACTGCATAATTGATAGCCCGGAGTTATTATACCAGGGGTAATTTTATTCGCGGTGGGACTAATGTTAAACGCCCCTTTGTTATGCAGTGTGGGGAAAGCTTTGAAAGCAGCTTCTAAAAACATGAGTCCTACATCCGCCCACATTTACGCTAATTAAGGTTGCTTATAGCTTGTTAAATGGTTTACCCAAAAGATTAGCGAATCCGAACTAAAGGCTCGTGCTGGTTACGGGGTTAAACTTAAACTCGTGCTCCCCACGTGTAATATTTGTCATGGCAACCCCTAATAGCTCCAGTAAAACTCCCCTGAATTCAGGTTTAAACAAATGTTTACCAGCTCCTGATGCAGTCTCCATGTCCAATTATAAAATGAGAGAAGCTTAATCGCAAATGTGGTCTTGCTGCGTTCATATTCTTTGGCTGGTTTTGCAAATTCGACTGTGCAATAGCAATCCAAAAGTGTACAGTTGAATTCCTATGGTCCTTCTAAGTAAAAGTTTGTATAAGTATGATCCAAAGCTAAGACTATTCCGTTGCAGCTCTGCAGAATCAAGTATTCATTTCGTTACGCTATACTGTTACGAAATACAGCTGTGTCATGATTTAGTAGGTGAACACGCCAGCTAGGACTGACTCAAAGTGCAAAAATAGTCTTGGGGCAAGGTTTACTAGCTGATGAAAGTAATAACATGTTTCTTTCATCATCACGAGAACTATTGATCTTGTATGTGTCGGTGTACATTTATGTAGATGTAGTGAAATTAGCCTCAGTATGTCATGGTATTGCTACAGAGCACCTCCCGTGCGAATACAATCATTACGCTGCACGATGACCTCCAGTGTGGCAGAGCTGAGTGTAATTGCAATGTATTTGTCCTCCCTGGCTTATAGAGCAGTTACACGGCACAAGCTTTTCAGAGGAGCACTGCCACGAGGCTCCATGACATTGTTCTGTGAGACTGAGAGATGACTGATTTCTCTGCCTTGTCTTTAGTTCAACCAGCAAGTACACGAAATGAGCGTCTTAGCAGCCACAAATACAACCGCAAATTGCGGTGTATTCCTCAGTTTTGATTACAGGCCGTGTAGCCAAGATCAGAATATTCATAATTAATCATCAACTGGACCAAAATGATGGTTCTGCAGCAGCTGGTTAGATTTTGACACGTCCTGTCACTATCTAAGGAACTGGGTAGTTCGGCATCCCTCTAAATGTCCGGCCAGCGACCTGGGATCGAGATCTGGCAGGGGAGATCGGGAGATAAGGGTGTCTAATTCCCATATCAGTAGGGGTAGGGACACTTCCGGCACTGGTCAACTAGCAGCTATACCGTTGCTAACATTATCATCTGGCCATCGTCCTTATTGAGTGGTGTAACAAACAAACAAACTCCTCGTCTCATGTCGAGTTTCACAATTTAAGACTAGGTTTGAAAAACAGATTATCGATGGCCCTTTAGTCTTAGATTTTACATTGCAGGGCGAGGGGTTCAGGGCTGCGAACGTTACCGTTACGTTACCGTTACGTTTCAGTGTCAAATTGTAGGCTTGGATAATTAGGTCCACACTTGGCGTTGAACTTAAACTGACATATGATGAAATGACACATAATTTTCTCACGATTGTTAACTGTTAAGTTTAAAGAATCCCGTCGAAATACGGTTTCTGAATCTTTCATGGACGCAACTGGAAGTTTAAACGCAATCAAGTGTCACCTCCCGGTTAAACCAGACCTTTAACCAGCTATCGTAGTTCCTGGACAGACATCAACTCTATCAAACAATCTAATCTTTACAAGACAATAAGAGGAATTGGACAATGACCGCCCGAACTCCCAAGTCTGTTCAAAGTGTTGTACATTTCTAATTACTGGCATTATAAAATGTTTTATATGTTTTTGGGCGGCCGCCAAACAGTGCAGATCTATCTTCATTCCATGAGGGTAGGGTTAGTCAGTGCTACGATAACTAGCAACTCACAGACTCTTAAGAACTTGCTGAGGATTCTTGGAAAATTGCCAGCTTTAGACGGTCGTTAAATAGAGGAATAGTGTGAATAGTTCAACGTCAGGCTTGGCGTGATGCCCTTACTTACAATAGCTATCGAGTTAAAGGAAATATCATCGACATTATAGTGACATACAGACTTAAAGTAGGCCTATGTTGAGGCCACAAATTATGTGTCATAAGTACAAGTGCAAGAAACTATGTTTATTGAAGTTGAGTGCAATTGAGGAAACTTTTGATATTTTGGCCAGCTTTCTTGACGAATTTCCATACCAGTGGAATTGAAATCTAACGTCTATGTTTCAAAGCTGCCAAGCTGGTCAATGCATATGTATATATGGCAGGTTACCGTTAATTTACCACGCAAGGCTGAAGCAAATGCAGCCTTGCACTCTGCTCGCAGCCACGTGGGAGCCCACGTGACGCAGTGAGCTACATGTGGAAGAGGCGCACACGGAAGAGGCGCTCTAGCTGCGTGCTGATTGGCTCGCGACCTTGCAATTATTTCAAACAGCGCGCGCTGTACATCTCTATTGCTGCGTCTTGTTGTGGACCATTTCTGTCAATGTTTTCTAGTTGCCGTGACTCGTATCGTTCTCCTAGTAAACTTTTCCAGATGCCGAAACGAAAGCTCACTAGGAGTCGATCTCTTACCAGTTCACCAATGAAGTCCCCTCGATTAGACAAGTTCTTCAGATCAACCAAAGAAGGGAGACTGGATTTATCGCCTAAAAGTTTAACCAGAACTCGGGCTGCTTCTTCCAGCAACAAGTCCCCCGACATCAGAAAGTTCCTTTCTCCGACCAGTGAGAAACCAACCCAACGGAGACCTGCCTTGCCTCGACGTAGAGTCAACTTGAACAGTTTGTTCGAGTATTGTGAGCCAGAGGAGCCGATTTGTACCGCAACTGTCGCTGAAGTGTCCTCAAGTGAAGATCAGCAGACAACCTCATCTCTAAAGCGGAGTCAGCCCCAAGCAGACTGCGATGAGCATCCAGCTAAATGCTTCAAGACGGACAGTGACACCGAACAGCTGATGGAGAGCTCCGGTCACGTTATCTCAGCTGTATCCTACAAGACCGACCTACCGTCTCCGTCGGACCCTAACGTCCCACCACCGCCCTGCATCAAGAGGACCTGGAAATCTGCTCCTGTCCGATCCGGATATAAACTCTTCGACCCCAATTCGCCCCGAACCTCCTCCAAAGTGCAGATGTTGTGTAAAAAACTGTGGTTTAGTAGTCCTACCAGTTGCGAGATACAAACTCTGTCGTAGCGAACTATTTTTGTGTATCATGTTGCGGGATCTATATTCATCATCATATTGCCTTGATTTATTTATGTTAATTTTGTAAAATAATGAAATACTGCCTTGTGAATAGCTGGCTGAGTTAAAGTGTTATTTTCGTATTATTTATTACTTGTCCGTTAAGTTGCACCTTTGTTTGACCGTTGTTTTGTTACCTTAATCCAATTACAGGCTCACTCTTCACCCAATCTAAAGCGATTATATCCCCAATCTGCCAAAAGTTTACACTCTATTAAGGTCTTGTGTGTAACTATAAATAACCTTGTTAAGGTTCCCGCCAATCTTCAATGTAGACAGCTCGTTAAAAGCATGATCGAATCTTGAGCCTGTAATTGAGTTGGTAAAAAAGATTTAAATTTGATTGCGTTGACTTTCTTGGTCTTACGCTTACCTTTGGGTATAGAAATTCTTTTGTGTGGGTCTTAGCTATTGGATAAATTATGAATTGAATTGCATTGCGAGCCAGTGAGGCCATTATGTTTGGTATTTTGTGATATTTCTGTGCCTTTTGTCAATTTAACATGCTATTTCTGTCCTACTTCAGATGTCCCTGGTACATTTTTGTAATGTGTATATGTGCCGTGTTTAACATGTTCATTTCACATCTATTTCATTGAAGAGATTGATTAATAAATTTCCAGCATAACAATTTTTCTCGTCTTATAACAACGAAATGTATTGGATAGGACATTGATATAATCGGCTGTTCTGAGGTGCAGATCTTGTGTATAAAATATTGAGATTGGTAGTTAAATGATATTACTTGTTTTATATGTTACCGGTGTACATTATTACCTTTTACAATACAAATATATTAGAGAGATCAATATTTATGTTCGTACATTCAACATTTTGTTCGTTAGACCAAAGAATATGTGTCTTTATTTGTTCCCCTCTATCTAATATGAAACAAAACGAGTCCAGATTACTAATGACATAATCACTCAAAAAGTTAGACTAAGACTAAGAGTAGGCCAGGAAGGCGGTCGGTGGAGCCGCTATTTAAACTTCTAAAGTAAATCTCCCATGCGATAGTGTGACCTCATTAAGTAACAAGTGCTCTGAAGGAGACCATGAGAAATAACTGTTGACTAAAGCCTTCTATATAACACTCCCACTCATATACCTCCGGAGGTCTGATTAGGAAGTGCTACTTAGTTTATCTTAAGCTACTGAATTCTATTCTAGTAGCCGGTTACACCTGCTACAAAAATGTGGGTTCAATTGTTGGCTTCATCAACAAGTTTAGAATTCCAACTCCTTGGATTCTGGGAGTGGGTGACGAGTAAGCGAGCTATTATCTCAATATCTTTCATACCACAGACTGCACGAAATACAGCTGCTTTAACTGCACCCCATTACACGATCTTGTCCCTACCTAAATCTACCAAACCTGTAACTTTCTCTCCAGTCACCGGTCCTGTTCGCCCTCGATGTGGTTCTGTTGATTTGCCTCAACAACACTCGTGCAATTTGAGGAGAAACGGAAATTAAACAAAGGTAGAATTACCATCTGTTCTTGTGCCGGGGATGTGTCACAAGTTTTTGATAAAGCCGTCTTGAGTTACCAGCCCGCCAAAATTCGAATCTCGCGGTTCTCCGCGAACACTGAGCTGTTGACAAGCCGAATTGGTCGTTGCCCGGCGGTTTTCAGGGCTGGGTTGAAACCTACTCAGACTCTGTCATGAACTGGTGCTGGTTGATTATTCCACCTGTCAATAAGGATTAAAACTTATTAAAAGTACAATGTGAAGTTTAGGACCACCGTCCAGTCAAGAGTAGCCGGCTGTCAATAAAAGTACACTGGCAGGAGAGATACCGTGGGGAGGTCTTCGGAATATCTAGATACAGGGTTTAAAACTGCCTACTTTAGTCTGCCTTCAAGTGATAGCAACACTAATTATATTCGCCTTTTCTTATGAGGAAAACATGTTCAGGAGAAGATTTTTAAAAACTCAAGTCATGGCCGGACACACATATGTATCCGGATGATATCTCCGAGGTCCGGGTTTAAACAGTCGGTGGGAGCAGACAGCTGTTTAAACTCAGACAGACGTCCTCTCGGGGATAAAGGAGGCAGGACACCTCCCTCCGTAGATCACGCTCCATGTCTCTCATCAGCCCTGCAGTCCACATACAGTCATTCTGTGTCCTGCCATCAGTACAACGACCAGCAGTCCTGGAACTACCGTTGTGTGAGTGTGACTGAAGCGAAGCTGAGATTCGGAGGTAACTTCCAGACTATAAATTCGAGGTCAGGCATTCTGTAATGTTTAAAGAGAAAGAGACATAACTAAGGAATTTTACATCAATTCCTTAACTATACCGTTAGGGTACCCGTACACGCCTATGACCCATGCTGATGGGAACGGGTAGTTAGGTACTTTCTAGCATCAGCTCCTCTAAAAGGGACCCAGCAATGAGCTCCCAGGACTTAACACGGCCCTAATGCTTCCTAGTTGGGGTATGTAGTGAGTGAAGCTGGATCTTGTAGGCCCCCTCCTGCTTGCAGTAAGTTACTAGCTTGCGTGTACACCAATGTTACTATAAATAGCGCTTTGTTGTTTAATCTAGCATATCCTAGTTGCTCCAGTGGAGACCTCAGTTACCAATCACGTTAACAATAGACCCCCTACTCTTGTGTCAGCCTAGAATTTAATCACCCCCTTGTTAGTGAGACCCCTGCTAAGGTTGCCATGTCTATTTGGAGACCCCCTCCCCTTCCAACAAGCTGAACCCCCGCCTAGAGATAAAATATTTGATGAGCTAGAGATGCTGGGGCCAGATGTAGTGAGCCGACTACCATCGCCCCTGGATAATGTTCCCTTAAATGCAGGCGGAGTGGGTGGTAAGTGCATCGTTTAACTATTTAAAAGTGAGCGGGACCCATCAATAAATCACGTGACCCTGCTGTAGAATTGCTCTGTTTCTATACAGTCATTATACCTCGCACTGCAGGTGTACTCATTTGACCATATATGGGCATCGCACCGCGATGAAAGCAGTATAATGAGGTGCATTACAGGAGCAAGCATGCTGATTGGAGTTTCAGGAGAACTATTATTCTCCGACCATGCTTTCTGAGCGATTATTCCATTTTCAGAGTCTCTCTAATCCTCTATCCCTCTGTCAGCCGATCAGAATCCTGCACATGTGTCAGGTAACACTATATGAGACTAATAGTCACCGAAATGTGTTGCGTCAATACGGTTCTGACTATGAGGAGACCAATCTCAGAATATTCAATGATAAAAAGCTTCGTCTGCCGGGTCTGGATGTATTTAAATTTTGAAGGCGACACAATCTGGCAGACGTCTGGCCTAGCACCGGTATAATTGGGTTTCATTAGCAGGAGGACCGCTGTGCCTCATTCTGGGTGAGGATGAAGAGCTGATGCAATGACAGGGCCAGGGATAAAACTTTATCATAAACAATAACATCAATCAGGTTGGGGAGCTTTCCTCGCCATTTGCATAAAAAAGAAACCGAAAAATGCAAATTTTTCGCCCACTTCCTTTCAAAGGTACTATGAGCAGGAGTTTAACAGAGAGTTCATTATCAAACTGTCTCGTGTCCTGGTCCTATTGCAGTGTTTAACTGATAAAGACAGTTATCATGATGCTTGTAACGGGTACTGTGTCACAGAGTTCTAGAAACTGGTTTAAGGTTGACCTTGACATGCACTCAATGTGTCGATGTTTTTAGGGTTTTCTTCTCAAAAGATAAAAAGGGCGGCTTGCTTGGCTCAGGATGCTTGCTAAGTTGCGTGATGGGATTACCAACCTGGAGTTGGACTCAATGTACCACCACGTCCACTACCAGCAATTCTACATATCTGGCTAGCACCACCCACACAATACAAAGCACCTGCACAGCCCTTCCCGCCAGCGATCTCTCTAAGTCTAAACATACAGCTATCTTGATAGGTATATCGTTAGAGTGTAGAGATATCAGGCTGCATCAAGCACGCTCCCTTCTCATTTCCAACTTTCCGAGTTCAGAAATTTGTGAGCCGGACTGGGAGGGGGAAGTAAGGCTGGTCGGCGGGAACAGGACTGAAATTTAAGTCTGAGTAGGTCCGACCAGCTCCGATATTTGCTCCTTACCCATGCTGGAGGGATCCCAACTAGAGGTGTATTGAGAACATATAGTGCGGTTCATGTAAGCTTTTAGGAAAGGAAGTGTTCACGCTGCTATTACGTAAACCAGCACTGCTCGGGCTGAGGATGTTCAATCTTCCCGCTCGAATTCAAAATTTGAATATCTAACACATTGACACGGTATACAGTATATACAACCCATCACCTATGTAATACGCTCAACACTGCACGTCTGCAGGGATGATTGTAGCCAGAGATAATAGCCGGAGATTGTCAGCACTGAAGCGGCTTTGTCGACAACAGGGATAACGTCTCCAGTACCTCCCCATCCGACACACGTGCCAGTACGGTAACTGCAGTTGCAGTGCAGTGTTCACTATATTGATATAGTTACTATAAGTATATATCAATATATAGGTACCTTTCTAGTAAATACTTACTTTTATTGGTCACAGTACAATAGTATTACTATTATCCGGTACAACAATAACTATAAGATATCCAGTCTTGTCACTGGTGTGATCACTATATAGAAACCTCCATGTTGAACCCTCACAACACATCACACTAAGTAAAACTGAGTACTTACACACAGAACACACAGCCGCTGCACTGTTGGCCGGCTGCCAATGCCATATATCACCGAGAATAACACGTAGTGTACCGCCACTAAAACCTCAGCTCCCCTCTCTTCAATTGTTCGAGCTGGCCAGAATTGTGGTGGTAAACCAGGTGTGCTCTCTAACACTCCACTACAATTCTGTCATTGTGGAAGGAGAAACTTACCACAATGAAGATTCGTTACAGTAAAGCAGGTGTTTGGGTTTTGTTGGCACAATGCCAGCCGTCAGGATTATACGAGTACACAGAAATTGAAGTTATAGTTGTTAAGATATACGTGGACTAGATCTTTATTTTAGGTGTATAGGTACGGAAATCTAGCGAACATTTCGGTTTGACATGAGCCGGACCACCAGCTTCATGCAGGCTATGAATACGATCACCCCTAATTGCACAACTCATCAAGATGATAAACAGTCAACTTCATTGAATCCGACCATACAGATGAGCTCGCTCCCGTCCCATTTTGAAAATCCCGCTAAAACCATCGGCCTAACTCCACTTAGAACCCCGCCCAGAGATTGGAGGTTGTCTGTCACATGACTGTCTTATCGGCTACAACTTCTTATCTGAGGTCTGAAATACAATTATTCTACCACTAGTCTCTGCCATATGACCATGATTGCTGATTGCGTGCCACCCTGATTATTGGGAATCAGATACCGAACAGATTTCTTAATTCGTTAGAAAGAAAATTTACCAATCAAAATCCTAATCATTTGGTCGGGTAAAATTGGGGAGAGTGGTCGAGGGAGGACGAGTTCCGGTTAAGTTCTACGGTACCTGTAGAATCTGGTATAAAACCTGTTTTTTCGGAGCACGATGATCGAACTGCACGTACTGATAAGATAATAGATTCGAATGTGATGTTTACTCTAACCAATAATAAGATGAAAATATTCTCAATCTTGGTACAATTAGTGCAGGTGCAGTTGGCATTCTGTACTCTGTACAAAATGGTTATATGGTATGACTGTCTTACACGAGCTCTTTAACAATTTAGCCAGCTAAGACGGAAGCTTGCTACAGGTGGGAAGGGTGCGGTCAGAGCTACACCGTTAGATATATATCTCAACAAAGCTGAGGATAGTATCCCTCTCCTAGTGGTCCACCTAACTGCAACTGCAAGCCTGGATATTACGTTTCCTACTCACCGCTCAGTTGTACTGCACTCCTCACCTCAGTGGTTATTGTTTATCACGTGTCTAAAACAACGCCTTCTTATTGGCTCGTAACTCAGATACTCTGATGTGATTGGTGGAGAGGCTCTCTCTCGGATGATCCAGGTTGCAATGTGCTGCAAGGAAGTGTACTGTTACCGTGGGTTTAGCTCCCGTACAATATCTGTGCTTGTTATACAATACCGATAATGACCATGGGTAGTTGGGTTTAAACGTTATTGAGTTACCAAATATAGTAGAAAAGTGTGAGCCAATACAAGCCACGCCTATTACGGGAAGTTCGAGAATTGAGACGTGCAAATATTTGTAATAGTAGGATATTGGCCTTTCTGATGTCACATAGTTTAATGAAACATGTTACTTATATGTCCTGTGGTCTGATAGCAGGTTGCGTCATTACCATCAACTGTTACAACATTCTGACACCTGTCACACTGTAGTAATATTGTGAAGTGGGAACCGTGGAGTTACGTTTTATGTTCCAGACCAAGTACAGAACGGGACAGAACTGTGGGAGGAAGGGATGGTGGGGGAGCAGAGGTGGTGCACTGAGAGAGAGAGAGAGAGAGAGAGAGAGAGAGAGAGAGAGAGAGAGAGAGAGAGAGAGAGAGAGAGAGAGGAGGAGGAGGAGGAGGAGGTAGGAGGTAGGAGG
>JH153122.1:85725-106935 GCA_000226015.1 Mnemiopsis leidyi
GAGAGAGAGAGAGAGAGGGGGCAGTCGGCGGCTATTGTAAAGTGGAGGCTAGGGGGCTGGAGGGAGTGGTTGGTCAGTAACTACTAACAACCTAGTTAACTCCGCGCTTATTGTGTTTAATGGCTTGACAGTAATTCAATTATTGGTGGACGCTGACATCTCATCCTAAATTGGATTAGTTTGACGAGGTCCTCGTCCATAACGCTAACAGCAGGGCTCCTACCCGAAACCTGCTAACTAATTCTCGGGGGCACTGGGGCAGGCAGAGAAAAGGTGTTGATATTTTCAGATTATTATTCAGGCCTTATCGCCGATATCTTGCATATCCTGGGCCGAGCACTGCTGATTACACGATGACTAAACTGGTGCAATTTAGGGTCAGCATGATGACTCCGAGTGTATTCTGGCAACTTCTCTGATTTCCACCATAATTTTGGGTGCAGAACGTGAAAAGACTTGTTATGATATATTGATTTGAAAGTTATGGAATTTTCATGTACCTGCAAATACAAGTACAAGTACAACAGTAGCAACAACAACTTAAATGTGTTCATTTTTTAGTGTTCATTGCCTGCATCGCTTGAATTTTTAACTGCAGATATTGTTTGTATTTCGACCATGAACAAATATCGTTTTAAGCCAGAAAGTATCGGATTTTTTGGCTAAGATAAGATGATTCCGGAAAATACAAAGTAATTAAATCATCAACAATTAAATGTAATTAAAGTTAAACTTTCTCATCTTTAACCTTATTTGCGATAAGAATTTAACAGGGTGAAGCTCTTCGACTAGAGTGTTTTAACTTTAAGATGATTCTCTACTTCAGTTCAGTTGTTACGGAGTCCGTAATAAGGACATAGGTCAGCTTCAGTTTCAAGATTCACCTAAAAAGCTTAAAGCTGTGAATGATGAAACGTGAAAAGTGTCACATAGTACTCCATAGGAATTTACCTAGCTGAAGAGGTATCATGACTATAGAAAACTCTCTACTAGCTCTAATTCAAGGTTGCTTTGAATAAGTGTTATTTAATAGATCTATCCATCTATTACTGGTTAAGGTTTGTCACATAGCCATGTCATTGTCGATCAAGTGATAGACCAATTAATCACCGATTTGAACGCTAATTACCAAATCGGAAGTGTTTGCACCAATGTGTACTCAATCACCATAGGGCCATTAAAGATATTTAACAACGTTTAAGGCCGGATTTAGCTGATGAATACCCTTAGGTCGCACAGTACTTTCACTAAAAGAAATAATTTAGAATTTAGACTTATAACGATCACTGAACTGACTAAGATTCTCCAACGAAAACCCTGAATTCTAGTCATGTGACGATTGCCGAATTGAGTAGGCCACCTACTTAATCCGGCAATCGTCACATGACAAGAATTCAGCGTTCTCGTTGGCAAACCTCAAGTGTCTACTAGGTGTCTTAATGAGATAATTGATTATAAATGAGTATGTGTCTGGCACTGTGTTACACCTTGAAAAGACTAAGAGTCAATTATAAGCCAATCATTTCTGCTTAAGAGGGAGCTTTGACGAAGGGTGCAGCAATTTTTGTGAGTTCTGTTTCTTCAAGTGAGATAATTATAGTTTAAAGGGAATCATCAACAAGGAACAACCCTAGAGCATCTTCGTAAGACTGCTCAATTTACCGAATTCCGTGAGAGTTCGAGACTCTGTTAGGGAGCAATTGTCGATGCTGCGGTCAGGACTTATCCAACCATACACACATGGCGACAATAAGCGGACAGCTGGGGTGTCCAGCACGAAGTTTGCGTTGGACCCATTATGATTAAGGGTGTCACTTTGGACAGATTCTCGACATTAACTCATGGTGAGACATCTTACAACTCACGCATGCATAAATGTAAGCTCTGACATTCGGGCCATGCAATTAAGGTATTAACAATAAAAGTTGAATAGGGAGAACAGCTACCTGTGAAGCTGATCCTATTGTTTCTTGACTAGGAGACAAATCTGACAAGTATCGATTATAGGTTGGCGTGCTGCCCCGGCGGAGATCCTCTGTCGTGTGCCAACGTATTGATCCACTAATTGATGACTGTCGCCGATATGCCCCATTGTCTAGCCGAGCAGCTACACTCCTTCTGTTGCACTGGTCAATATCTTCAATCTTGAAAGTGAATGATATGGAAGTAGTGAATATGAGTCCCAATAGTGAGATAGTGAGACTGAGACTGAGAAGTAAAACTTTGAGTTTAACTATCTCATGATCAGATGCAAGTGTGCAGCACAGTTTTACTTTCGGCACTCTGCACTCTTTCCGTCGCTTTCCAGGAATATTCCCGGGTGAACAAAACGGTTGCACCATCGTGCGAGCTCCCGACAACGGTCGCTTTATCATGCAGACCACGAGCGAGTTTACTCTCTCTCTCTCTGAGAGAGAGGGGGGCAGCTGACCTTCAGCAGCACACCCTGCACAGTTCAGTACATCATAAGATCACGTGGGCAGATTTGTCAGCATGCTTCACACTTCCACTTCTCAGTAGAAATGGTTGGCCCTTGTCTAAGTCGAGGGGCCGCTGGACTAGGAGGGGAGATTGAATTTTATATCATTATATACATACGACTAAATACCACTATATACTAACGATGAATGTTAATGTCATATAATGATAATGAAATAGCACTGCTAGCACTATAATGTTGTTTCTAGAGTTTTGGAATTTTGATTGGATAGGAGAATTTAAAAGAGTGGTACTGGTATATAAACTTAATCTTAAAGGTCTGAGGCAATGGTAATTATCGGCCAGAGCAAGCCTGCAAGCATCTTTTTACTACTAGCTAGATAATAATGTTTTCAGGTTTTTATGGAATAGCGAGTCTCAGCTTGCAATAGTGCAGCGTAAATTGATCATTTATTTCGTTATTCGTTTATGTCACCAACATTTATAAGAAAATAGACCTGAAGGCGTAAAATAAACCTGAAAGTGTCAGAAAATGCTGTGAAACTTGCGGGTAGAGGAAATTGCTTTCTTCCCCAGCGGGAAGCTAAGTAAAGCTTGCATGCGCCCTAAAAATTAAGTGACCCACTCAGTAACTTCTCTCCACCAATCACGGAAAAATTCACGATGTCAGGTGATTTACGCGGTCCAATCACAGAGCCTGGTATTTTTACCGGCCAGTAAGGATGCGGCCAATTTGCACTCAACGCTGCAGGTGTTTTGTTTAAATTACATTTTGGCGGTAGCTTGCACGGTTCCGTGTAGGGGCCGGATAGTTAACATCCGCTCTGCTCAACGTACTCGCTTTACTTGTTGAGGAACAAGCAACTAGGTTGTAGGTGACGAATCAACGTCACAAGTCAAATACAATTATCTAACTTTCTAGATTAACTCAGCTGAAACTAACAAAGCAAACTCACTGATCACTTTGTGCTAATCTGAAGCCTCAGAGTGTATAACTTAGTTTTACTTCTAATACAATTATTTTCTGGGAGCACCGTGCTTTATGACTATGTGTCTGCAACATGTGTCAAACAAAGTCGTTGTCTTTTTCACACTGACACATGTGTCTAAAATAAATTAGTTATACTTTAAAATTAAGGGATTATACAACATTATAAATTATCATAGATGAAATACATACACTTCTTAAAATTTATCAGTATCACTAACACTATCAATATATTATCATCATGTTAAATGTTTTTTAATTAGTAAATGTACTTACATACCTCATAAAAAGCAGTGCCAGTACAAATTTCGTAATTACTAAGTGTAATGTGAAATGTTATTCCTAACCCTCCTGGCCACGTCACAAACCTTTATATTTCTAGAAGGGTACAACTACTACTTACAGTCGACTGCTACATATGATTATAGCTACACATGACATCACACGGCCGTGTCCGATGGGAGAGAGACCGGCAAGTGCAAGTACAACGTATACACCCGTGCGTCCCTCACGGAGCGCTGTCTCACTATACTCCAATATTGATGACCAATCAGAAATAAGGAGAGGGGTCAGGTGACCATCGCAACCAGGTCCCCGGCTACATTACTTTACACAGTAACCAACATAGTCGATATAGGGGCAGATCGTCGTAAAACTATAGCATGTTGCTCGCAGTATTTCTCATGTAAGTTTCCAGTGTATTTCAGTTTTTGTATTCCAGTAACAATTCTTTTTCTTGATTGTGTGATTTACTCTGGCACAGGTGTCCTGGCTTTATACTTTATAGGTTAAAGTAGATCGTCGAGGACGACTATATAGACCTCTAAGGGGTTGTGGGGTAGGTAGAAGTACATATAGTCCAGAGACAGTGTAAGGATGTTCATTAAATTCTGATCTAACGACTTTCTAATAAGTTTGGTTTCAATGTATAAACCATGACTTTGTTTTACAAAAAGTTGCGTGCACGCTATGTTGTATGTCTCTAATTCCATTTGTTGACGGCCTCACAAATACAATTGAGCGTATAATCTACCTACCCCTAACCCCTCCTCTTACCCATCTCAACTTAATGATCACACATACCAGTAACTAATTTCGTAGACTGCAAACTAGAAAATATCGTCGTATCTATTTCATATGTCTCCAATGATATAACGGTTCTATTGGAAAATATAAAGAGCAAACCGTGGGTACACTTTCAGTTCCACATTTGTCTAAGTGGGTTAAAGTAATGTAGCCGGGGACCTGTTTCAATATGTATAACAAGAACAGTAAACTATACTGTAACATTGCAGAGGGCTTGTCAGTGCCAGGTCTACTACAGCACGCTACACGGACAAAGTGCCAGCAAAGCCAGATGTGGTAGAAAACCCTCACTCAGCCAAGCTTAAAGTTGACCCCAATGACGTGCCCGCGGGAACTGATAGAGTCCACATCGAGGCAAAACAGATCAACGATTTGACAGGAGACAGATTTGAGGCTGGCTACGACTTTGGATACAGGTTAGTCGGAATTCGTCTGGATAACATTAACAGTAGTTCGCTTTTAGATGCCTAAACATGGACACATGTTGATTTAAGTGATTGATTTGCATTTGTAATAACTTGCATCCTGAATAATGCTTTTTTGATGAAGTAGAAAGGAGCTGGTATATCAATATTTAGTCGATTTTTCTAAGTCAAAGACCTTCGGGTGTTAAATCTTCTACGTTGTATTCTCCCCTTTAGAATGCAGTAAATGTATTTACCCTATTTATGAAATAACCGAAGAAATAATTAACTAAGCTAGTGGGCATGATCAAGATCAGTATAATTTCAGTCCAGCGGTACCGTATTTCTTCTACCCTGATCTGAACGACGGCAAGTACCACGTGTTTAAGGTCAAGTACGGCAAGCAAAAAGGAAAGGAAGTTGAGTGGACTAAATTCAGCGAGGAAACTAGGTTCCTTCACGCAGAACCTAGTAAGTTTTAGGGTTGGATTCACAGCTCAGATCCTTAGTCAATAGATCTCCTTGCGACTCTGCAAATCATTTCACTTTTCAGTATCATTAAGGTCTAACATTTCTTAAACATAACCGATTACTAGCAATACCGGCAAAATTTTACACCAGTGGCAATATAATTACTATAAGTAACCTCCAAACAGATAGATACTCTCTGGATCTTCTGAGGAGAAACTGGGCTATGGCAAAAGAACAATGTATCTCCGAGGGAAAGAGGCTTGCCGTCATCAACGGGCAGGTAGAAAGGCTTTTTATTGTAAATGTAAGGTAGATGTATCGAATTTACAAAGGTTGAAGGCCGAAGACGAAGGTGTAGCACACAGCACAACCGCTAAAAGAATTTATACCGTAGTCTCCTAGTCAGATCTTACTGTTGAGTGAAACCTCATTATATTATTTCTAGAATAATAGGACCACTACTATAGTACTAACAACAAACAATAACAAAGTCAATGGTATTTGATGCCAATAGTGCGAGTTACGACATGACATTTCAGAAAGCCAACAACGTAGTGATGCAGCTGCTGAGAGCTAATCAGAATATGCTGGATGAAGGCCGCGCTTGGATCGGTTGGTGAATACAAATACAATTCCAATACGAAATGTCAACATGAAAACAGCTGTCATGTGCTATTCAAAATATATACTGCTAAAAGTCAAATCTGAATGCCTCGAGAGTTTTTTCAACAAATATAACCAAAGAGGGTGTTCTAAAACACAAAATTCATGGTGCAAACGTTCGGACTTATTGCTCGGCTTCCGCAAAATTTCCGCAGCAATGCTTTGAAAAAGTAGCTCACTCGAAGAAAGCTTCCCATTTTGGTGAAATTGATGTTTATTTCACGAATCAATATTAATTTCTCTTGTTTTTAATGCTTTATCTTGCCTGGGCACATGCTCTTTGAGCTACTTATGTTTGGCCAATCGAGATACGGGAATCAGGATCCCCGAAAAATAGAACTGTAGTATGTCATGTGTTTGAGCCCGACCGTTTGCATCACGACTTTTGGGAAATGCCCGAAAAACCTATTATCGAGGCATCCGGTACAATTTCGAGCTGAGACTTGAGATGGCTTTTATGTTATAACATCACGTGACACGTCAGGTTTGTTTGATGCCCACTACGGAGATGAAGACCCAACAACGACCTGGACCTGGGTGGACAACTCTCCATTTAAGTTCGCGAAGTTCGAATACGGAGCTAAAGTTCACGAGTCTGAGTAAATGTACTAAAATCGCACCTTTCCGACAATTCGTACACATTTAAGCCTCATGATTGATAATTCAAAAACAGAGTTGAACTAATAAACCGCCCCTTCCTAGGCTGAATTCTGCAGTTGTCGCAATAAACGTAGAGGGTGAGTGGGAGACCGTATCACCAGATACCAAACTTCCATTCCTTTGTGAGAAGGGAGTTACAGGTATGTGCAACTCTAGTCTATCAAATCAGTAAATTTATTAACGGACGAGGATTCTCAATCAATTTATCTGCTTTCTGTATACAGCCGTTTAGTATCTAAATGATTCACACACATGTAACTGAACCTCAAATTTTCAGAAAAACCTCAAGAGACTGAAGCAAGAGTTGGTCTGAGAGAAACGGATGTGATTATGTAAATGTCAAAGTAGCTGTCGCACAAAGATGAGACACTTTACAGCGTTACAAATTATAGAAAATAGTGATAAGAGTTGATGCTGACGAACTAAATACAAAATAGTAACGCCACTGCAATTCTAAATTTGTGCATTTTGAATCTAAATAAACTTTAGAGCAATACGATAGTCAACTAAATAGTCTTCAGTAATGTTCATTTTACGAAACTTCGTTTTATTCGTGTTAATGGTAAACCAACCGTTTACGACTACGCAACTTGTAGCGATTGCCACAGGGATGGAAAAACCGACATTATGGCAATGTTAATAACTGCAAATTATCTGTAAAGTGTAACCTTATAGTTGCATAAAGCACGACCTACACTTAGCATTCAACATTGGCGAAGTATTCATTTT
Source organism: Mnemiopsis leidyi (assembly GCA_000226015.1). Classification (NCBI taxonomy): domain Eukaryota; kingdom Metazoa; phylum Ctenophora; class Tentaculata; order Lobata; family Bolinopsidae; genus Mnemiopsis; species Mnemiopsis leidyi. The sequence goes on from JH153122.1 coordinate 93,166, forward strand.
CATTCAAAACACAAAACCTTCACATCATATCCTTTATGGGCGAAAAGCGTGTGGAAATTATTTAGAAGTGTTATCCGGTCATTCGGCTTCTTGCCTCTATAACTAATTCTGAAATTAAAGATCTGGATATGTGCCTAGCCAAGTAAATTCAGTGCAAATCCTTGCTATTCGGCAGCTCAAACAAGGAATAGAAGCTGAGGGGTACCGTGCAGCTTAATCTTTTAAGTGCAACCTTTACATTCAGGATATAATTTTAGTCACAAATGAAGTTGAGAAATCTTCAACGAAATATGACAGTTGTTAACATAAACGTTTACATATCAACATCTCAAATAAAAGTTCAATAAAACTCGTTTATACTTCGTTAAATGATTAATATGGAACCAAAGTGCATTGCTGTAATACAGAATTTCTATGCCACTTGACCTAGTAGTCTTAAAACCGTGTCATAACTTTTTAAACATTTAACATAACACCAAACATGCACCAAACATTGCAATAAATCTTAACGTTAGTTCGTAGCCTCGACAGTCAATGAGTAAAGACGGGATGAGGGCTGCATCATGTGAGTAGACTGAACAGAAGGGTCGCAATACAAGGTAGGTTAGCTGGGTCTAGTGACTGATGGTCTGGAAGGAAGTCCGCTGTAAGACGGGGCAGGTATGTTGGGGTTGGAGGGAAAGTGGGGTGTTAGCGAGGGCATCTGTCTCCCTGCCTGCTGGGCGTAGTAATAACTTGCTGCGAACGGATCCTGGAGGATTTCAGCGTTGAGTCTAGAACAAAAAGGTTTCAATGAAGAGACAAAACATGAATGGGTTCAATAATTGAGTGTCTGTGGCGCGATCAATTAACATTAAATCTTTGTTATTAAATTGGGGGCTCATTAGCGAACGCGCGCGCGGCGTGTAAGATGAAAGTGCAGAAAAGTTAGTTTTGCATCATTGCAATCGCTTCGCGTCTTCCAGCATATCACTAATTAAGTAGACTTCGCATCGTTGTGATTGACATCCTGAGACGGGTATAAAACATTCCAGTGCCAAAGTCGTATCTAAACTCCATAAATGTGCAGTTTGACTTACCGAAAGATAGGCCTGGGTTAAGTAGTCGCTAGCTTGCATCTTGCTCTGAATCTGATGCTGAAGTAGACCTTCGTACTGGCGCCGCTGAGCCTGGAAAATGTCACGTTGTTGATAGATTATACGACATAGTATTGTGTACATGGTCAAGGCCAGCTTCTACGTTAAACATTGAAACAAAGCGTTCGAATAATAAACGTAAACAGATCTAGAAGTGCAGCGAAGTTTAAACAACTACACAAACAATCATTAGCTGAACAATCTAACCTCAAAGTAAGCAGCGCTAATTTTCTCCTTGTAATGTTGCTCGACCACTTTGTGATACTGATCTTCAAGTGCCTTGTTGTAGGACGAGTGAAAAGCTTCAGGATATCCAACTAAAGCTCCGTCTTTGTAGGTATAGGCCATGGGGGGATCTCCTGCTATGATTATCTGGGGGGCATCTGTGGTTGGAGGTTCACTTTCTGACGTAGCTTTGGGGACTTGAGTTTCTTCCGGTTTATCACTGGTGGTCCGTTCTCTTGGTTTGGAAACTAGAGCTGACATAGTGGCTGGAACTGGGAGTTTCACCACTATTTCCGGTTCCTCTGAAGTAGCAGGGGTTTCCTTTGGTGGTGGGTTTTCTGTTTTCTCCTTAATTTCGGTCGTCTCTTTGTCGGCAAATGTTTCTGCGACGATAACGTCAGCTCTGAATTCAGGAGGTTTGTGTATTGTTGCCAGGAGTTGAGAGGTAGCTTTACTGAGAGGTATAGCTTCCGGCAGTGATTTTAAAGGTTTGGAGTAAGGAACAGATAGCCTGGCTTTTAGATTCTTTAGGTGCTCAAGTTTAGCGGACTTAGCTTTAATCCTGTTTGCTAAGTAAGAGTTCACTTGATTAAGTTCTTGCAGTTGTTTCAGAGTTTCCCTAGATTTCTCGCTCATACACTTGTTGACAATATACTGCATGCCCATTTCCTTGAACCTGTCAAAGAATGTGTCAAGAGTGATGAGGGGTTTGCCAGTACAGGGTTTGTAATCCTCTAGAGGGGGATCTCGTGTTTCTTCTATCATAGAGCTGACTATACTTGTGGGGGAATATCCTGAAGTTGTAGTTATCTGTCAGTCAACTTGAAGTTGAGATTATCATGCTTTTTTCAATAAACCAGAATTGGAAAAATAGATCTGACACAATTTAAATAAATTTGTATTTATGGTTTATAAATCAGATATGGGGGATCTATATACAGTTAAGACATTCCTTCAAAGGAAATCTCCAAAATCATTACCTTTATCTCCATTGAGAAGTTGAGATTTCTGAACTTTAACAGGTGTTTTTGGAGGAGACTTGTAGAGGTAACTATTGTGGTTATATTTAGGAGACTTGATCTTGGACTTGAGAGATCTGATCCTCAGAGGATCCTTCTTCATCTTGCCGCGCTTTCCCTTCTTGTGGAGACTCCTACTCTTTCTCTCGTTGTAAGGAAGGTAGTCTGATAACTCAGAGTCGGGCGACTTGTACTTCTTCTTTTTGGACTTCTTGGAGAAAACGTCCAGTAGGTCGTTATACTGCTCTCCTCCGTCACTTAAGTCCTGAAAATAGTCAGCTTCACAACCACGTAGTCTTGGTAGCTACAACCGTAAAAGTTTTAAATAAGCTGCGATTAACACTTCTGATATAATAGGGCTATCGTATTTACCGGTTTATTTGGAGCACATTGCTTCACGATTTTCAGCTTTGTTTTCTCGCCAGTGTTAGAAGTTAATGACTGTAGAGTTTTGACGATTGGCTCAGATCCTAAATCTTCGCTGTCAGCTGTGTCTGAAATTTAAACCTTTTAATTTTATTAGATGTGAACAATTAACAAAAAGATAATGACTCTCAAACTATGTAAAAGATGCGCTGTTTTAAAGGAAGTAGGTTTAAGAAAAATAAAACCTGTCATAGAATGTAAATAAAAGAAAATAGGTTTGAGAAAAGGTAATAAGCACGTATCAGTTTCGGGGAAAGGTTTCCTAGTTTTGTAAAAACACGTACCAGTTTCGGAGGAAGGTTTCCTAGTTTTGGGAAGAGAAGAGGGAGTACTGTTTGTACTGGTTGTAGCACTGGCTGTGGAGCTCGAGTTCGGAGCTTCAACTTCCTTCTTGGCCGGGTAGCCTTCACTTTCCCCCTGTACAGTAGGTTTCGTTAGATGATTGGTGACAATAATAATTATTGCTTGGTACCTGGTCACTCAGAAGTGATATGATCTATTATTCAACGTGTCCCATATTGACTATCAATGTTTTGGTTCACATCACCAGACTCGGACCGTATTCGGACAGTGAGTGGATCGCATCACATCGGTATCACATAATTGCACACCACCCTATCGCAACAAGGATCACATGGTGAATTGATCAGGATCAAGATCAAATGGCAAGCTTGTTACTACGAACCACTCGAACAGTTTAACAAGAGCGATAGAGTATAAATATAGGTAGAAACTAGACCAGATCATATCATTTTCTGCTTTTATCCTTTACGACAATGTCTTCAACTCTACCTCTACCACTCCCTGATTCCTCCTCTGCTCCTGAGTACTACCCTCCACCTGCAGCAAACCCAGACAGAACAACAACACTCTACCCACCACCTCCCCAGTTTATCGACTCAGACGGCACCCTTGACTCCATCTACGTACAGATCAGAGGACCAGATAACACCTACGAAAACCTTTCTCCTCGTGACGTCACATCCGGAGTTGACCCCTCAACCGGAGAACCCATCTACCAGAACATGTCCCCTCTTAGAAACCCTCGACATTCGACGGACTCAGGAGTCCCTTCCTCGGAAGACTCAGGAGTCGCTCCCTCCATCTCCTCTTTCCCTCCAGCTATCCCAGCACCTACTCCAGCCAACCACCGCTCAGGAGCTGACTACACCAACAACCTGATCATACCCAGGAAGTACCGCCATCCCTCCTACACCACTCTGTCCCGGATACCCTCTCTCTACTCAGAACACCCCACCTCCTGCTACACTCCCGCCCTTCACGCTACTCGCCGTGCTCTCCGCAAAGTCAGACAGAACTTCTCCAAGAGGAAGAGTCGGAGTGGGGAGAGCTACAGGAAGAAGTCTGGTAACGAGTACGATGACTATGTCATCCCTGAGTCTAACCTTGCTCCGGTACAGACTTATGTGTTGAACGATTTTGTTTTTTCTAGATTGTGATTTGTGTTGTAATTAATATTTCTATTTCATGGTTTGAATTGCGGGTTCTAACTTAATAACAGTATGAAATTTCATGATAATTCCAAACACTTATTAAGAAGTACTAAGTAGTAGAGATGTTTCTTGAGAGCATTTCAGCAGTATAGTAAATGACTTGACGATGGTGTCACCACTGTAATATTATCCATTACATCTTTACACCCATGATATGCAATCATAATACCCATTACTCACGAACTGTATGATTTGAACATTGCTAGACATAGAAACAGGACTTACCGGGTGTGCTCCACTATCAATTATCTTGTCTTGTTTGTGCACTCCTTGAAAAGGCATTGGCTGTGCCTGAACCTAAACGGATATAAGATTTAATTCCTTATTTTCTCAGAGGACCAGATAACACCTTATTTTCTCAAGGGACCAGATGAAACACTAAGTACTACAAGGAATCGAACCCATTGGCTATCATGCAACATAGCCATACGCATAGCCATAAGGATAATCCAACATACCTTGGGCTGTACAGGTTTAAAGTTAGTTCCGTTATCGAAAGGGAGAGTTTTGGGGGCGTTTCCCATACTGGGGAGGATTTTAGTGACTTCTTTTAGATGTTGAGCAGGGAGGAGGGTGTCCACCGCAGGTAACTTCTCTTTAGAGTTTCTGTAGAGGTAAAACGTAAAGTTAATAATCTACTTGCGTTATTAACCAACATAAGAAGGGAGGGGAGATAGCGATATCAACATGGATTGAGACATTGGCTCAAAGAACATTTAAGGTGGGAACATTAAAATCTTATTCCTTACAAGGCATAATGGTCTAAACAAAAACCTGTGCTTTTAGGGAGGGGCATCTAGAGGCTTGAATGAAATTCAAAAAAAGGTTTGGGTTGGAGCACACATTCTATTCGTTTTTTTTTTCAAAATATTTACCTTACAGATATAGATACCACATTTAATTCAAGCTGAAAAGTCAGTATTGTGAAATTACGATTATATGATTATCCCTAGGAAAAAATACTCACTCGATGGATTGATCACCAAGTTTAGAACTGCTAGATTTATGCTTGACGTGCCGACTGCAAAACCCGTAATAGTCGACGATCCTTCTGTTTTCGCAGTCCTCAGCGACCAAAAGTCCTGCTTTCTGACCACAAGTAACGTGGAAGCAGTTGATACAGTTCTGAAAATAACTTTACTGATATCTAGATATAGATCCTAGACCATACTTGGCATGAGATCTTTTGGTTCCGTATCTGAAAATGCACGAAAAATTTTGAATGTTAACTCATAATCGTTAAAACATTTCTGCGCTTAAAACCATCCGCGATAGAAGTGGCAGTTCAAACCTGAACGTTGCACTGCATGCAGGCTCCCTGCCTCTTGGCGGTGTCGTTACCTTTCTCATCACAAATGTAGCAAACCTGCTGAAACCTGGGTCCTGGAACTTCTGCCAGGTTTATCGGTTCCATTGAGTAGTTGTTTCCAAATATTACCTGGTCACAATGTACTTTTCATTACATAGAGTAGAGACTGAATGATAACAAAATAAGGATAATAGAGGCTGTGTTCTACGAGTATTTTTCTTGAATACTTATGTTTATAGCAAGGTTTACAGTGACACAGTGTCACGTGAGGATATTGGGTTCTAGGACATTATATCTAGGACATTATATCTAGAACATTATATCTAGGACTTTATATCTAGGACTTTATATCCACATGTGTTAAATAAAATTTTCATACTGAACAGTAAACAATTGATTTGCCAACAAATGACAATGGCAGTTGTGTTTTGCGACAAGTTTATCCCCTACACATGCACTGCAGAATCAGCTATCGTCACCCACCTCAGGAATGTATTGAGCACAGAGTATGTGAGCCCAGCCCCCGTTATCAGTCTTCTTTAGCGCGCCGTCTACAAAGGGGCACAGCTGACAACGTTCTTTTCCGGCCCCTAACGTGCACCGCTGACAGAGCCAATTTTCTAGCGTAGAAAACTGACTCGGTATTCCGTAACATTCTGTAAGTTAAGTTTGTTCAGATACTCGGTATTTCGTAAAATTCTGTAAGTTAAGTTTGATCAGATGTATTTTGAATTTGAAATATGAAGATCATATTAATAGACATTTGAAGGTGTTGCATTTGAAATATCAATCTAATACAAAATTCCTGCTAGGGATGAAGTTAAACCCTGACAATGAGTGCTACCTTTATGAACGTAGAACTTGCACTTGGCACATTGTATGAGAGAGTCAGAGTGGGACGCATTAGTTTTGTTACAAACTGAGCAGACAGCCATCTCACTACTTGGTTACCATGGTTACCAGCTAAAAAAGTAGTTGGTTACTAAAGCAACTTACTAAGACTATAATTAGAACCTACTGGTACTGTAAATATTACTTTTCGGTAGCCATAATTTGTTAATTGGTTTGTTAATTGGTTTATCGACCACTTCTCACAACTTTATTTCATACCTATTCACGATAAAAGTTCGTCCCTCTGCAACTGATGGTTAATTCACGAAATTAATCCATTGGTTTAATCAACGAGACAGATTAAAATACATAAGAAATAATAATCTTCGAAAGAAATACTCCCGGAGACAGTTCGACATTAACAAATTATATAAAAATAAATGCAACAATTAAAGAATTGGATTGGACAACAATTTAAATCTCGATAATATGGGAGCATCATAATTGAAAAAAAAATAATAAGAAATATTCAATTTTTTGTTAAAACCATGTACAATAACACCTGAATACTTATATTTATTTTAACTCGATAATTCATATTATAATCAAAATCACGATGTAAAATTGCAATACACGGTGAAATAAAACAAGAACAGCGACCGTAATTGACAGTTACAATTTAACTTAAAGGTTATGCTCCGCAATATATCGGCTATAAGTCAGTACTATAACGACCCGATTAAAAGCAATACACAGATATTTACAAAAAACCGTTGAGCTTATAATAAATTTGCCCCTCTGCTTTCCCCTCACACGAACAGTCGTTTTAAGACAAGAGTTTGCCACAAATTATCACTCATCCCCATCTAAGACGGTGGTAACTAAAGTATTTTCCGGTTCACTGTTTTCAGCGTACTCGTTATCATTATCCTCGATCAGAGGCTGCTGATCTGAACTCTCTGGCTGATCGTCTCTGCTGTTCAGGGGACATCTCTTTATGCAGTGAAAGAAGATATAAGTAGCTTCACAGAGCGAGATTGTCAGAAGCACGGCTATGATGATCTGCTGTCCGCTGTGCTTGTCACTCCATTCCTCAGGGGAGATGTTGCAGATGAGGTTGTAGTTGCAGCCCTCTGCCCGGCTATTGATTATGTTCTTTAGATCGGAGACAGTGCAGCCTCCCTCGCTGCAGAGCGGAACTTGAACTTCCTTTTCGTTTACTATCACCTGACGGATCGGATCGTTTAAATTGGATTGAAAAAGTATTAATGAGTTATTCTACATTGAAATTGAAACAAATATTCAGTATTCACAAAGCTCAGATTGCAATAACCCACAGAAATTGGCAACTCGATTTTCCCGGTTCGGGGAAAGAAAAGTATGCAACGAATAGGGGTTATACCGGTGCAATACGGTGGTAAAGAAGTTTAAACTGTTAGGTAATCCGGGAAGACGGTAAATCGGGGTACTGGCCTGATAAAACGGAGTACTGGCGTGATAAAACGGGATACTTGCGTGATAAAACGGGTTACTGGCGTGATAAAACGGGATACTTGCGTGATAAAACGGGTTACTGGCGTGATAAAACGGGATACTGGCGTGATAAAACGGGATACTGGCGTAATAAAACGGGATACTTGCGTAATAAAACGGGGAACTTGCATGATAAAACGGGTTACTGGCGTGATAAAAAGGGATACTGGCGTGGTGAAATGGGGTACTGGCGTGATAAAACGGGATACTGGCGTGGTAAAACGGGATACTGGCGTGATAAAACGGGGTACTGAACGTGTAATAAATATGATGCATCAAAAATAAAGCTAAAACAAAGCTCAACAAACATGTTGTGTAGTCACCTGTATTCTGGAATCTTTGTCACCTGGACAGGTATGTCTAACAAATGCCACGTTTCCAGCAAACGGTGTGATTCGAGAAACCTTCATTTTGCGGTTTTTCCAGTTCTTCATTTTGTGTGTCAAAATCTCGCCATCGTCAAATAAGCCCAACAAAGTTAACAAAGGCATAACAGTTTCTTCGTGGGCAAATTTCAGGACTGGATTCGTGTTATCTCCTTCCATTTTTGCAATGATATCATTTAAAAGTAAACATGCCATTTTATACGTTGTAGGGTATGGGTAACTGTATTTGTAATATTTTTCAAGATCTTTACTGAAATCAAGAACGTCCAGGGATTCCTTGTTAAAAACGTTACAAAATTGGGAATGCCCAGCCTGAGTTGGGGACATGTTTTCCGCAGCACACAAATAATAAAGTGCTTTTGAGTCGTTCAAACTTGCTTTATAGTTCAACACTGAAGACACTGATTGTACTACTGCCTGATAAACAGGAAGATCATCAAAAAGATTAGCTTCCTCTTTCCATTTCAGAGTGTTTATGTAGTTTTCATACTTAGGACAGCAGTCTACAAACCGTAACAGTCGATCCTCATCATTCTTTTCAATGACTATCCCAGGAGGCATGTAACCCTCCATCACTATGTTCAGTCTGTCAGTACTTGATTCTAGGGGACCCGTGCCATGAAGCAACCCATCCATAAATGATAGGGCACTTTGGATTGTCCTCATCTTTGTTGTGGCTTGCAATGAGTAGTTGTACACAGAGTAATTAGGAAAAATACTGGAGAACTTTTCTTTATACCTTGAGGCAATAGAAAAGTGTTCATACATGCCTTCTACTACAAGTTCATAGTCTTTATAGTAAACCCCGCCCTCCCACGTCTTATACCACTCCATTTCGGGGTTCAATGTTACAATCCCTGAGTTTACCAATTCTGTGAACTTCTTCAAAAAGAGATTTATTCTGGTGGTAATAGTGTTACCAAAGTTTCTGCTGCCATGCCTCAGTAAAAAGTAAAGTCTCTCAGGCTTGCACTGCCCATTATTGTTTGATAATGTCTGGACGTCCCTCACATCTCCTCTAACAGCGTCATACACAGTTTTTGATGAGAGTTCAGGGATAGAGGAAGTGTATGATTTTGGAATCAGGAAGAAAAATATTAGTAGCTTCATTGATTCATAAACCTGAATAGTTTGTTTGTTAGACTATATCTCTTTTCCATTATTAAATTGATGGATAAAAATGAAAAATGAGAAAATCAAAAAGAAAACTGAGAATCTATTAAAATTTGGCTACAATAAGCATTCTATCATCATATATAAAATAATTCATTAAATTTACTTCACCAATTATCAAAATTACAATTAAAATTATCATTAAAACCTAAAACCTTATAAAAAGGCAAACTTTACTTGAATTGCATCTACTCAGTTTCGACTCAGGCAGTCTCTAATATCTTTTTGTCTCTTCTCTTTTTGAAATTAACCAAACCCATATAATTAAAAGATACAATACTAAAAACACTTAAGTCCAGGCATTTTCAAACTTCAAAGTAAATAACATAGGTTGAGGTACATTTATACCAATTTAAGAAATAAATGATGATAAGATTTCGGAAAATTATAAGATGTACTGCATGAAAAAACCTAAAAATATATAAATAAACAAATTAAATAATATAAGATAACATTCACCTCATGGCTGCGGGATTATTACTTCAACACAATGCTATTAAAATTCAGAAGCAAGAACTATTATTTGTTCTATCAATTTTTTCAGTTTAAAAATACTTCTATCCTCCCATGGAACACAACTAGATAAAGTCTCATTAGTTACAAATGCTTTTTCTATTCGCGTCACTTTTATTTCATAGTCCTGCTGATTAAATGGGGTGCCGTTTAACAATGAAAGCCTTAGAAACTCAAAAAAAGTTTGCCATCTTAGCTTGTAATAGCTGTTGACCAATTCTGACCACATTTTAAAAGCATAGTCTAAAATTTCTCCTCCATATCCCCACATGGTTAACTGAAGTCTAAAATCTTTCCGAAGCTTTACAGGGCTGTCATTGACAAGCAAAGCAAATGAACTGACTGTCTCAAGATGACATGGTAGTGATCTTAGAGGAATAAGATTAAATGCATAATCCAACAGTGTTAGAGTCTTCATCATTGCATAAACATTACTGTCAAACAGCTTTATGTTTTTCTTTGAATAAGCACTTATTAAATTACCATATTTCTCATGAAACAATAACTCAGCATAGTTCTGCAGCACTGAGCTTAGATCATAAACAAATACCTCTGATATCTTCTCAATCTGGTTATGCTGAATTATGTGCATAAATTCATTCAGTATACTAAGGTTTTCAGCTAAATCTGAATTGTGATAAAATGTCATGTTCAACCCAGGGCGTTTACGAATAAAGCAACTCTCTGGAAAAGATCCAAGGCTGTTGGCTGAATAGAGTTTGTCAATAATGTGTTCAACAATTTTACTATCATAAGAATTATACCTATATCGAGTAATATTGTCCTTCCATCCTGAGTAAAATGAAAATGGATCTACAGGGTTTTGACTACCATTTTTGTGTTTGGACGAAAACTGCATGATTCCATCTAGAAGAATTGTATTTTCATAAATTCCTTCTGGCATAAATCCAAACCCCATCAAAGACTGACTGGTTTTTAAGGCAGTGTCATATCCACTTAAGGTACTTAACACATTTCCATTGATTAGAGTATTGCCACCAAAGTTATTTACCATGGTCCAGATGAATGGCTTACCATAAAAACTCTTGGTGCGATTCCATGTAGGATTAACCTCTGCAAACATATCAAGAATAATGATATCATTGCTGCTAACATGTTCTAGATAAGATTTCACTCTTTTACTGTTCCAAAATGAGTCATATCCAAATGTCCAACCTTGTAAAAGCCATACACCAGTCTGATCAGCATATTTAATAACTGAAATAGTATTTTTGCCACAAGACTCAAGGTAAAACAGGCTAGTATTTACAGGAGTATTTTCATTGAACATGTCAACGGCATAGATATGATTGGTATGAAATGATTCAAGCAAAGTTTTCATATAAATTTTTCCGACAAGTTTGTACAGTTCTTTGGTTGGGTCAATTTGAAGCAGGCAGGAATAAGTTTTGTTGAATCCATTCCAACAATTCACATCATTAAAATATGCTTTATTGAAAATGGCTTTGAAAGCAGGAGGAACAAAACCTGAAAATCCAGGAATGGCAATTTTGACACCCAACTCATTGAATCTTTTTGAAATATTTCTTTGGAGAGATACTTGGAAATCAATAAACTCAGAAGTGAGAGGAGCAGTAAAATGCTTCATATTACCCATTCTAGACCAGGCAAGAAATGCTGGACCATTGAAAAAGTTGTAGATTGTGCTTTCAGTCAAGCCAAATATTTTAAACATTTTCAAGTAAACCCACTCAATTCCAATTGGAACGTAAACAATGTTAAATCCTCTAAATACAATCCAATCTATATGTTTTTCCCACATGTCCCAATTCCAGGCCCAATACGAGTAAGAGAAAGCGCAAATATTTCCATAGTAATGTGTTAGCCCAGAAAAAGAGTGGTGAACAGCAGTATTAAGTTCTACCAATTTAAAGTCCGGGTTGGACATTCCAAACTCTGTCAGTGTTGTATTACAGTGTTCTCTGAGATAATACCTCAGTCCATTAATAGCAGCATAACTTGATGAACCTGTTATCTGGAGAAAGATGTTGTCTGAACGGTTATATGTGGATAATACAACCTCATTATCAGAAATGGACTTCAGTGAAATTGTAAAATTGATAAATTGGCAGTTAAGTGGATTGATTCTGCAAACAAAGTTGCTCAGATCAGAGGTGGAGGACGAGGATAAAACCATCATTGAGGGAATGAGGAGATAGAAGCACGCAGGGATTAGCATTTTGGATCTGAGAATAAAGTGAATGATTAAATTGTATCATAACATGGAGTTATATGCCGAACCTGGACTACAATCTCATCTTCAGACACATAAGGTCACCAGATGAAATAACCTGATGGGTTTTTTTATAGATAGCTGCTGGGAAATTCTGTTATTTGTATAAAGTTTTTAGGGGAACTGTATGATGTTTTAATTATATTTTTATGGGGGATTTGACAGCAAATTATTTAAATTATTTTATGCATAAATTTCAAGATACTATAGAGGGAAACTGCTGTATTTTGCATGATGTTTTATTTTCTTAAAACAAAGAGTATTACTTATTACTTATTATATGTGGCCTAACTATAGTTTTATAAACCCTTAACATAAATTTGTAAGGGGGTTGATGGACATAATTAGATATGAGTTTGTACATTACATACACATGTCTCATACACATGTTACATCAATACCATCATCAACTGGTGCAAAACCAAGGTCCTCTCCATCAGTACCCTCAAACCAAAGTTGTCATGTTTACGAGGAACAGGAAGTGTATCCTCAGACCAATTCCTGTTGACAACAAAACAATTGAATTGTCCATCTCAGCCATATCCTTCGATGTAACTCTAGACAGCAAACTTAATTTCAACAAAAACTTGTCAAAGATAACCAAGAAGGCCTCGGATTCTCTGTACAATGCATAGAAGCAGCAGAACCTACTTGGGGGCTGAACACTTAACCAGCTCATAGATTTAAAAAGCCATCATTCCCCTGACCCTGCCCTATTGCTGAGCATATGGATAAGAGCCACTCTCGCATCTTTGTCGCATTGATACCCGACTCTCGCACCGCAAAGCTGAACGAGATCGTAGACGGATATAATCTCGTCCATCGCAGCTCAAAGTTCGTAAAAAATTGGACAGATGTAATCTCGTCAATATCCGCTGCGAAAGTCAAGCATAACCTTGACGAGATGATATCTTTCTAACGTTCTGCCAGGAGAGCAGCAACCTGCGAGCCGCGCGCGAGTCGGGTAACACCTCAAGAAGCATCACCCCGACAATTAGTTGCTCTAACAAGAGCCCTTTTGCGCGGCGCGCGTCACGTATGTGACGTAGTCACGTACGCCACCGGAGGTGACTGGAGCTTGACTAGATGATCATATTTGCTTAACGTTCCAACGTCAGGAGAGCAGAGCTGAGAAGCAAGCTTCGAGCCGCCCGCGAGTCAGGTAACATCTCTAGGGCCCTCAGCACTGTTCGATATCAAAATTGTGCCACCAGGATCTGAAAGCTGATGGTCTGCTGATTCCGGAATGGGTCTTCTTTAAGCGATTGGATGAAAAATGACTAAAACCAAGGCACCTGAATATTGGGCCATTTGACTAGTAGACCACGTCACGTGACCATGTCGTGCGCGCGTAACCATGGTAACGCACGTGTATAAGCAAAGTGTTCGCTGCTCAAATGTACGCGATGCAGCATTGCTTCCTCAGAGATCGCCGCTTTTGGCAAATATTC
>JH153122.1:112916-127496 GCA_000226015.1 Mnemiopsis leidyi
ATTTTAACCTCGGATGTCCAGGTCTTAGTCCAATTTCAGCACATACCTATACAGGTATGGGATACCTGTCACGGTGATCCACCAAGCATACTTCCCAAGGTCAGAGACCCTGTACCAATCACAGCTTGGTAGACTGACCGAATCTTGCAAGTAAGATATCTAATTGTATAAAAGGTGCCCCTAGCGGGGCTCCAACCAGTGACCTTCAGATCGCCGGGCCAAGGTGTTAACTATTGAGCCACGACTGTTATTATACTGTTATATTAATTCTATAATCACTAAACTATTATTGTTGATCTAGGATGGGGAAATAATTGGCTAGGAAGATTATCAGCATATTATAGTCGGAGTCGAAATTATTCACCTATGAACATGGATCAGTATTCTGTGATACGTCACATTGGCGAAGGAAGCTTTGGAAAAGCACTTCTTGTCAAGAGTAAACGTGATGGCAAAAGATATGTTATAAAGCAGATTGGCATTTCGAAGGTTTGTAGTTTTAAATTGTATCTTTTCAGTTGCAGAAAGCTCAATTTTTATGATATATTTTCAATAACGGTCCCAGTCTTTCTATGGGTTCCACTGACTGCTAGGGACAGTGATATGATGATAAAAAACATAACGCAATAGAACTGATAAATGTATAAATTACAATGATACAGATGAGCCAGAAAGAAAAAGATGAAGCAAGAAAAGAAGTTAGCGTTCTTGCTAAAATGAATCACCCCAATATCGTCTCTTATCAGGACTCTTTTGAAGAAAAAGGTTTGTTTGAAAGTTTTAATTCGGAAAATTGTCGCAGTGTTCACATTGAAATCATACAATTCCCTATCAAAATCTGATACTCTGACGCTAATGGCTTAGTTGGTAGAGTATGCCGACTCTGTAAATTTACTTCGATAATTTCAGGATCACTCTCAATCGTTATGGATTACTGTGAAGGAGGAGATTTGTTCAACAAAATTAACCAACAAAAAGGCCAACTCTTTTCAGAAGACCAGGTTTGGAGTCTAATTGCACCCCCTAATTGTTCCTCCTAAGGACTGTCCCAATATTTGACTATTTCCAACTTTCCATATAACTGTTTAATTTTCTACAATTAAAACATAGATCTTAATATATGTTCTTCTCGTCAGATCCTAGACTGGTTTGCTCAGATATGTCTTGCTATCAAACACGTGCATGATCGAAAGATATTGCACAGGGATATCAAGTCTCAGAACATATTTCTCACAAACGCAGATGGGCAGCTTACCATAAAGCTCGGAGATTTTGGTATCTCGAGGTAGCTTTTATCTTCACTGAACTTAGATTTTGCATGGGAACAAAAAGTTACTCCTCTCAAATAACAAAACCATCGATTAAAATCATGGCAAAGATATATCGCGAGAAATATGGTACATTTTCATACAACGTAACTGTCCTGCTGACATGATCACATTAACAGGGTTCTACGTAACACTGCTGAGTTAGCTAGAACGTGTATTGGAACCCCGTACTATCTCAGTCCTGAAATATGTGAGAATAGACCCTACAATAACAAGAGGTACGTTCTGTGCACGTGCTAAACGTGCACGGAGTTTACCACAATTTTCCAGAACGTTTGAACCAACTTTTTTTTACAAAATTATCCAATCAAATTAGAAAATTCACTTCTCTAACAAAAAATTCTAACTTAGTGTGTGGTAATGTCGTAGGTACTGAAACACATGTATCTTCCCAGTGACGTGTGGGCGCTAGGCTGTGTGCTGTACGAACTGGCCACCCTGAAACACGCCTTTGAAGCGGGCAACATGAAGAACCTGGTGATGAAGATCGTGAGAGGTAACTACCCTCCGGTCAGTACGAGATACAGCAGGAACTTGAGGGGGCTTATCTCCAAACTGTTCGAGCGTGCTCCCAGGTGAAATAACCAGCCTTTTGTTACTTATTTGCTGTAAGCACAGGTGGCATTGCAGCTTAAGTATTGATTAAGTGTCACCCTGAGCTTGTTTCCAAGTTTAAACAGAGTCACCGATTACAAAGTCTTAAATAACCCAACTCCCAGTGCACGACCTTCTATCAACGCAATTCTCCGGATGCCCTTCATATTCGAGCGAGTGAAGAAGTTCCTGCCTGAACAGATCCTGCAGGAAGAGTTCAGTCACACTGTCATACACCGTAACATGGTCCTACTGAAGAACCCTGAAAACAACAATCCTGGAAAGTCTGCCTTCGGTCCACCACCTGGTTCGTTAACAGCTGTCTTCTTATCTTCTTTATCAATCTGTTTCCGAAATTTCTTATCTTCTTTATTAATCTGTTTCCGAAATTTCTTATCTTCTTTATCAATCTGTTTCCGAAATTTCTTATCTTATTTATCAATTTGTTTCCAAAATTTCTTATCTCCTTTATCAATCTGTTTCCGAAATTTCTTATCTTCTTTATCAATCTGTTTCCGAAATTTCTTATCTTCTTTATCAATCTGTTTCCGAAATTTCTTACCAAAGATGTAAGTTTGTTGACCTGCTCGTCATCAAGAGAAAGCAGTAATTATCATGCTAAATCAGACATGAAACAATCAGTAAACGTGTGGTTACAATGACGAGTTTTGCTTGTCAAGCTTTGTTCTGTTATGCAGTCATGACACACGCATGTACGATGTACTTTAAGTTGTAGTGTGATGTAATCTAAACACAGGTCACTACGCTACATAGCCGATTACAGTTTACACTGTATGGTCTTGCTGAAAAAATTATTTTCTAAGAATCGTAATTTTCCAGTAATCTTCAAGGACGCCAGCAGTTAAATTTAGCACAGTTTTAAGGACACAACCCACTGCTCTCTGTCCATTTTTGTAACAAGATGCCCGAATTTAAGAATTATTTCGGTTAAGTTTGTGTAGGCACTAGTTTTACAGTAATTGTATTCAAGAACAGTATTTCAACAGTAATTGTAACTCTCCCAGCGGTGAGACATGACCCCGCCAAGATCTATGGAATGGGGAACGCTGGTCCCCGACCCAAGAGTGCAGCCGCTAAACTGAGCGAGCTGAGGGAGAGACAGAGGAGGGAGAGGCTGGAACGAGAGAAGGTAGTGTTACTTTAATTTCCACTAGACCTCCATTATGTTTATACTTGATCTGCATCTATTTTCAAGTGATTGGTCGTCTAATTCGATGTTCAGAAGCTTGATGTTGAATGTTGAGCTGTCGCATGAATTCGAATGGCTGAATTTTATTTATTTTCTCTCTCTGCTTTCACGTATTGAATGATTCCCTGATTTCTCTGCTATGTAAGTGCATGATTTCTAAAGGGCAAAGACTGGTCATTAAATTTTCATCTTTTGCATGTTTGTATTATCAACAGGGTTTAGCTAAAAGAAATAAAGTTTGCGCAAGGAAAAAAATTGGAAACAACAAAAATAAGGTACTCTAATGATTGACGCAGAACTAATTAATTGATCTATCTGTACTTTTGAATTGATCTATCTGATATAATGAACAACCTTCAACCTTTACGTGTGCTAATCTTCCCCTCCATAATCTTTAAATATTTCTTCATTGCACGTTTGCGCTGCTGCAAAAAGTAATATGTATGCTCATATTCTTTTTTCAAAATAACAACATCCCTTACCCAGCATCTACAAGATGAGATAGAGAAGAGAAGACAGCGCCAGACAGAGCTAGAGGAACGAGAACGACAACTTAAGGACGTGCGGGCTAAGCAGGCTGAACTTCAGGACAAGCAGAAGGTATGTCAAATTTAATTTAATTAATTATTTCATGATTATTTAATAAATTTTCTACGTATGGCTGTCACGTAAAATTTGATCTATCTGTGTCAATGTTCAGTAGTGCACGAGCGTGCTGATTGAGGAGACTTTCCAAACTTCCAGTGCGTTTAAATATTCTGTTTGGTCTCTTGCGCCTTTTTAAAAATCTCCAGAGATAAACCGTTAAAGAGCGGTCAAGATTTAAGGATAAAAGAACAGTTCAAATAACTATGTACATTAAAGCACTTTCAGAAAGCTCAATTAATGAGAAATGCTATTGGTGCTCAAAAAGACTGGATCAATCACATGGTTGACCCGCAGCCCAAGAAAGCTAAATTGGATGATAAAGAAAATATGTAAGTCTCACTAGGGCCTGGAATGTTTGGACAATATTCAGAATTACTTAAACTAAGTGTTTAGAACTACTACCTGTAAGTGTTTGAACGCGTCAAAACAAAATTTTAAACCATTCAGGACAGGTATTCACTATTCAGTATCTTACTATTTTATAGATTATCTGTGGTAGGGCGGGTTATGTTATCAAGCAAAACTTAAACATATCACAGATACTTGAATAAGTTCTGTTTCGCATTCCCCTGCCGATCACATGCACATTATAACTCGCTTGTTTTATAAAGCTAGCTATGTGGGAAGGAAAAAGATTAAGTTAAACAGCTGAAGCGTTAAGCAGCTCTGCAAGTGGATGTGTAAACTGTAATTATCGCGTTTCACGAGAAGTCTGCATTTTGCGATCTTTGTGTTTTGTTTCACTGCTTAACTGGTTTATAGATCTCCAGTATGTTGTCCATGCATTGCAGAGTGACGAGAGATGAGGACCACAAACAAGCTGTAGGAGAGAGCGAGCGGGAGCAGATCATTCAGGAGTTCCTCAACCGCAAGCGGGAGGCGGAAGCGAACAAAGCGAGAGTTGCCCAGGATCGGCGGGATCCCTCTCAGGCACCATGGGCTGTTAACGACTGGAACTATAAGATAAATCCCAACAAAAACGGTTGGTATTTGTTACTGTTTTGGAAGTAATTTGCAAAAAAAGACCAAATCTCCTTTCGCCGTAATAAAGGGTTTTTCCATTTTGTTGACTCGCCTATGTATAATGTATAATTGATTCCTTCCAACAGTTCCCCCTCAAGTTGAAGGCAATGCCATGCAGATAAACCCGCGCCCTCCTTTCAATGTTCCCGGCAGAAATCAGAAGGAGCAGGAATATCTAGAAAAACTTGACGCAATCAGAAGGTACACACTTGTCTTCCTCATAAATTCAGAGGTTAACATCTTGTCTTTGTTATACGTCTGATAAACGTTTTGTGTTGCTGACGTCACACTTAAAACTGTGTGTTTGTGTATTTGTCTGTGTTCTCTGCTTATCAAAGCCGATCATTCCAGGCATAACTTTGCTGAGCGACAAAACATAAAGCAGAAGAATGAGCCTCCTTCAGAATACGACCCTGAGCAGAGAAGAAAGAAAATACTTGCACTGAAGGTAACTAACATGCAGTAGCACTTGTTTACAGAACCTTTTGTAAATTTGATGAATAGTTACACAATTATCGGTTAGGTGAACTATTGAGTTAAATCATTTTTATTGATATGTATTGTACGTTTTTGTACGTTTTTGTAACGTGTCTGTGATCTTAATGTTTAAATAACCCAGAAACAGGCTGACGAAAAGGCAGCACTGCTCAAAGCTCAACTTGAAAAACGAAGAAAACGAAGAGAAGAAGGTCCAGTAATCTCCAATTCTCCCGAAATACCTTCAGTCGTTCCTTCAAAATCTCCCGAAATTCCCGCCAAATCTCCCGAGATTCCCTCTAAATCGTCAGATAACCCGCCTAACCCGACCAAAGCAGGACATAGCGCGGTAGCTGTAGCTGCCGCCAAACCCCACCCTGATAATCGACCTATCAGACCTAGTAAAGTTGCCAATAAGTTCTCGTCTTGTGTCACTGCAGGAGAAGCTATCATTGACCCAGAACAGCCCCCACAGTTACCCAGAGAAGAAGTTCTGCCGACAGAAAGTGGAGAAGTGGTAAAACCTATTCCCGCCTTTGTTGTGAAGGAAGATAAGAAAAGTGGCACGTTTGTGAAAGATAAGAATCCGAAAGATATGATATTCATCGGAAACGATGTTCTCAATAAACCGGACTCCGATGGCTCGGTCAGTGGCTTTCTGTTACGGTCATTACATAATTTGTGTGTTGCCATAGTTTTAACTATTCCGGTTACGCACCATTTATCTGTCCATATTCTACATGATTCCCTCGCATTTCAAAATCGGCATTATCGCGCTGCGTTCTGTTCATATGTTTTGGCAGAGAGCTGACATACAGGCCAATAACCAGACAGTATTGTAGAGCTACCTACTGCCTCGGGGCGGTGACGTTCTAATGTGTATACCGTTCTCTGACTTTCCGCCTTTCTGTCAGGACGCCTCCTCTGGAAAGGAGCGCAAGAAGTGGGCAGCTCCCCAGAGCGATCAAGAGCTTATATCGCCCAGATCTCAAGAAAGGAAAAAGTGGGACGCCCCCAAACAAGACGAGCTTTTTGAGAAGCTTTCCGCCAAGACGCTCCTGCCTGGAACTTATGTTGTCGGAGGTAAGCGCCGCGCATCTTTACTACGAGTTACTACTGTCTTCTGCGCTGTGTAAAGTTGAGATGTCAGCAGTGTGTGTAACAAAATTTCGATAAAATTTTCGCGCGTAATTTACGCATGCTTATCGATCAATCTTAACGTAACAATGGTTATTCTTGTTTAATTTTGATGATAATTGAAAAAAGCGACAAAACGAGCATTCTGTTGCCTGATTACTACACTAATTACATACTATGTTCCTCCCCCAGATACATCCCTGAATAACAAAGATCTCTCTGTGTCTCCAGACAAGAATCTTCAGGAAGAACCCATAACTTCTACCTCCTACAAACCAACTTCTTCACCTACCAAGCCACCAATACCTTCACCAAAAACACAAAGTCAGCCAGCTACCTCTCCTGCTAAGTCTCCGGTACTTGATAAGGTGGGACCAGCTGATTCTTCTCAGGAGGACATTCTGGGCGGGATCGGGAATTTCCAGCATATTGACGATATACTTAACGAGTCTACCAAGTTGAAGAAGTCTAGCAAAGACAGCACTGGATCCAAAACTATCACCAGTCCTAGCAAGGTGTGATATCTGAACAATTCCTATTTCCAATGCTGTTCAATGCTATGGAGAGTGTTCTTTAACATGATACAACTTGCACATTCCACCATCAATACGCTAATACCCCTTCCCTTTCCAGACACCTCAAGTAGAAGAAGACGATGACTTGGAGGTAGAAGAGCTGGGCGCGAGTATCAGAGTAACCGGACCTAACTCTTCCGGGGGAGCCTGGGACAAGTCCGGAGAGATAAAAACAGGGTCCGGTGAGCTGCACCTAGCTGAAGAGAAGCAGAGCCCTGAAGTCGAGCAGACGGACGAGGCAGACGAGGAAAGTCACGTGGTAGTGTCAGCTTCTCCCGAGAAGAGGCAGGATGAAGAGACCGAGCTTCCTCCTCCGCAACCAACGGTTCTTCAGGTTTGTGGTCGGCTTGTATTAGTTGAGCCCAGTTCACACTTAATCAGTACCGCGTCAGATGGCGTGTTATCAGTATTTTGTAATGAACACTACCCTTTTTCAGGAAAAGTCTCCGAAAGGAGCGGATGCAAAGTCAGTTCTGGCAAAACTTCAGTCAGAGGAACAAGAAGCAACTCTGGCGGGTATAGCCACCGGAACATTCGACACAGATGTACAGAAACTGCGTACCGTGTCCTTACCTGACTTGAACGAAGCTAACGACAGTGAAGCTAAGAAGACCTCGCTGTCCGATAACGAGGATGTTGAGTTAGAGGACGAGGTCGGAGAAGAGGAGGAGGACCTGGAGAAAACTCCGCAACAGTTTACTAGTAAAGCTACCGAGTACTACACACCAATGAGCGAGCAGCCTGGTGAAGTTCCTAAGATTGTGATCAAGCCAAATACTCCTAGAAAAGACGATGTTTCTCTGGACACTCCTAAAAGGGGAAATATTTCAGTGAACAGTGACCAGGCTGAGGTAAGTTGGTTTTAGTTACAGGATCGCTTAGGGAATAAGTTCATTCAAGGGCAACATACCTAACAATTACATCATTTCTACATATCTTATTATGCAACTTGTAACTTGTTAAACTAAGATGACATTTCCAGATCCAAGAGAACGACAGCGACGTGGAAGATACAGTAAAGTCAGACTCTGAAGAGGAAGAGTACCAAGAGTTGGTGAAGAGTTTGCAGAGTGTTCTTGACGATGTCCCTAGTAAGTAACATTCCTGTTTGCCTTTACTTAACTGAGGTCTGAGATACTTGCATGATTTGGAGACAAGTAAATCGTTTCCCGAAGTGATGAAGACAAGACGCCGCTTTTTGTTATTTGTTACGGTATTTGAGATAAGATAAAAACATTTTTTCTCCAGGTGATGACGATGTAACATTCGGAACATGCAAGTCTCCCTTCAGTGAGGATGAGAGTGACGAAGTAAACGACGCTGACAGCTCCAAAAACTGTAAGCAATCCCTTATAATAAGCTATAAACACACTTTAATAACTTGATAAGGTTACATTTATTTCATTTGATTGAATTTAATCGACCGTCGAAACAAGTTTGGTTCAGAAAGGCATACAAGTTCGGGGATGTGCCTGCGATATAACCCCAAGTATCAGTCATCCATCTGCAGGTTCCCAGAGAAGTCAGTCCCCTCAGTTTGAAGACAGTTGCCAAGACGACGAGTCGTTTGGAGAGAACGAGAGTGTCTTTGCTCGGTTGGAGCAGTCTAGGGAGGCTCTTGAGAGGAGAATAGGGCACGAGATTCTCATTCAGGCTTACAACATCATTCAGGTATGAAAAGTTATTTCCTTGATACTGAAATGTATGAATAAGGCATTTTCGACTTTAAGATTAACGGTAAAATTCCTTTAATCATAACCATGCCTATGATAATAATATTAGTCAGTGTTATCAAATTATATTTGTCTGGTACTGGTGCAATAATCGCCATATTTATCTAACGCTTAAATTTACCTCTCCTCTCTACCAGAAAGTGCAAGAGAGTGACGATGAAGATCTCTCGTTCGAGAAAGAAGTTCAAGACAAAGTGGGAGCTCTGCTAGGGGAGGCTCAGCACCTCTTTCCCGCCATCCTTCATCTCGTCATGGCGGACAGTGCATTCTGCTCTGACAACAAGACTTGAACCTCGACCGGTCAGATTGTTGTCCTTTGTCTTGTTTGTCTGTCGTGTATTGGTTGTTGTTCAGACTACAGTATGTCCCGTTAGACCACAGTTAATAGAGATCGTTCTAGCGTTGCGTCTGCAAAATGTTTGAGTTTAAAGTGATTTAAGCTATAAGTTTCACATTAATTTTTGGATTGGTCGGACTTGGCTCTGGTTTGAGCCCGGATGCGGAAATTTTGTTTTTGGTATGAAAGTGTTTTGAATCGGCAGTTTTTTTCAGATCCATAGTTCAGCTTCAAACGGAATTTCTGGAACTCAACTTTAGTTCAGACACCAGCTCTTAGTCTCATCCTTCCATCGTGACGTATCACAACCCTTGACATGACGTATATTGATGTATTTGTGGTGATGTCTCCTACTTTTGTCCTACAAATCGGACACGACAATGATCTCTTGATAGCTCGACTCTGTGTTTCCGTGTTCATGTTTCTTTGTCAGACAAGATCATGTGCAAGATGTAAAACGTCTTGTTCCATCAACTTTTTATAAACATGATCAGCCTGATGCTGCAAATTGAAGCATGTTTCTGATTTCCTTTCTTTTTTCTTCCCTAATGATAGATTTGCTCCCTCTCTAGTCTCTAGGTTTTAATTTTTATTCTCGGAATGTGCTGCTTGTCTGATGACGGCTAACATAACTTATCGGGTGCTTACATGTAACTTATTGACCAATTTTATACATTCATCGTCTTTCTAAACCGCTGAATAGCTGTAAATAGAACGCAATCTTTAATTTTTAGTTTTAATGTAAATACATTCCAATAATAAAATTGATAGCTGCAAATTCATTTTACCAACATACCAATAAATTTTGCATTCGAGCTTGTCCTTATATGTATGAATACATAAATTAAATCTTAAAAACTTTCACATTAAAATCTCAACAACCATAAATTATCGGCAAAAACGTGTTATGTGCCTAAAAAGCAATGCTCGTCATAAGGCCCAGGATGACTAATGTCTAGGGAAGTTTAGAGCTTGACAGGACCAGATTTTCCCGCTAGACTCTCAGCAAGCTCGTGTAGAGACTCGTTCTCAAACATCGGCTTTATGTCCTTTAGTCCACCCATCGCCTGGAGAAGTTAGAGTTTTTAGTTTTGTCTTGGGTTATCAAGGTTTTATCTGATTAAATAGATGTTCAATTTATCACTGAGAAGTGAGACTCTTCGGAGGCGTTTCAGTCGATCGGGAACTCACTAACTTAGTTATTTTTCATTGTACATTCCTATTGGTATGTAGTTGCAAGTACCTTGCCGTTTATCCAGACTCTGGGGGTCCACCTCTCTCCTGTGATCTGTCTGCAGTGTTCCTGAATGTGGTCCATACTCGGCCAGTCCGAGATTGTTATCACGTTAGTTTGTTCCTTCGTGAAACCTGACACGCGATTAAATAATCTTATACGCGGTATTTTATATCAAAATCAGAAACTACAGTAGAATTTCGGATTTTGACAAATCTTTTAACCTAACGCCTCGTCCTGAGATTCCTGAAATAATGAGTGTTGCTTACCGGCCTCCTCCAGCATGATCTTGACTTCAGTGCAGGGAGGACAAGTCTTCTTGCTGAATACTACAAGAGTGTTTGTAGTGGCGCTGTGAGCCACCATCTCTCTTGCGGCCTGCTCCAATATCAGATCGTACTTAGCTTTAGGGAGACTCCCGTCAAACCAGGCTTGTCTAACTTCTTCCAGCCCTCCTACCAGCTGGGCAAGCGAGAGTATGATTTACAAGTAATGAAATTGTACAGTATAAAATTTAATTCCTTTTCTTGTAATCCACACCCTACTACCTGTCCGCCTTGCGTTATAAAACATCGCCTGATAAGAACAGTACGTTTGCGGTTACCATGACAACAATATACATACTGCTTCAAGCCAAAAGAAAAAGTAGACATACCTTGCCTCTAACCCACACAACGGGGAAGTTAGTTGACTTGTTCAGTTTTCCTGCTTCCTCCAAGATTTCATCCCCGTCCCCACGGATCCCCACCTCGTGTATCGTGATCTCGTTTTGAACAAATCCTTTAAAATTAGTTTAGCAAAAAGGGGTTCAATATTCATACCGATTTGTTTTTCAGTAATTCATTATATACGACTTAAAATACAATTTGTCTTCGAAAAAATCGGTAACCATTTATTTGGTCTGACCTGCTTTGAGACAGAACTCTTTGGCAGTGTCACAATCGGAACATCTCTGTTTTGTCACAAACAGGACCACACATATCTCGATCTGTTCTGTTAGCCAAGTCATATCTAGGCTAGGTCAGGCTACTTTGAAGAGCAGAAGTTAAAATTACATTTCGTCATTCTAAAACGGAATTACTGATTCATTATGTTGAGTTACGATTATAGTCGTAATTTTTGTGCCAAGGCGAATATTTGATTCAAATTTTGGGAAAATAGACGTGTTATAATGCTCTTGATAAAGAGGGGATTTACAGGGAAAAAATCACCACTGGTTATACTGTGACAAGAGAAAAATATCCAATTACAAAGAGTCCTGAAATTTGAATGGGACGAACTCGAAGCCCTAACAAGATCGGAACGACGGTAGAGCCAGTGTTTTGTTACGTCTCCAGATTAGATCCAGCACCTGGCAGAGTATTGAGCCAGTGGGGCGGAAAATTCTAATTGTACTTTGATGAAATGGAGATAGGTGTCACAGCCCCCAGTTTGTTGAACTGTGATTGAGAGAACCAGATAGAAGGCTAGGTATGTAAAATGGGGTGATAGGGATTTTAGGTCGTCATTGGGTTCTGAGAATGAATCTTTTCATTAGGATGTGTAAAATGCATTGTACAGCTGATATCATTAAAATGTATCAAGTACACGTTAAATGTATATACACGTTAAATGTATATACACGTTAAATTTACATACACGTTAAAGTTGGTTGAGTAGTTTAGAAAGACATGAAATCGGTTAGATCAGCAGATCAATAAACCTGGCCCTTTAACGTCTGTTCCTCAAACCTATATAGATAACCTGATCCGAGAGTAAGTTAAAAGTTCACGATCCCTAACTTTCTGATGATTTTGTTACCAGTGCAACGTACTCAACAGTCAACACATCATCTTTTCAAGCACATATTTATCTTATCATATTGTTTAGCGTTACGATATGACCGCGCTTCAAATTTTCTGAATGCCCCACCCTCTATTAGGTTTTCCCTACTTGAATCTTATCTACTTATTAGTGGGTGATGTTGTAATCTTATGCTGTAATCTTATCTAGAAGTAGGGGTGACTGATGCTGTAATTCTATCGAAATGACGTTGTCATTGTATGTAGCCTCAATTCGGAACCGTTTGGAACCTCTAGAGTTTAACACTCTCACCTCCAATAGGTATCCTAAAGTCTGAAGTATGGACACTTGGCGTTAGCGCGATTTCCATACCGAATACTTTCGATTTTTTAACACTTCCAACAGCAACAACAAACTTGCTCAAAACGAACTTTCCCTATTCTTTAAATAACTAATACTGGTACATGCTATGGTGCTCCTTAATAAACCCTTTTAAAACAGTAAACAAAGATACAAATGATTGTAAAAAACCATACGAAATGCTATAAATGTATTATCAAAACAATGGTAATTGCAGTCATATTGTATGGTAGGCGGACTATTTAGCTAAAGGACTATTTAGCTAACGGACTGTTCAGCTAAATGTAGCTAAATGGTCCTTTAGCTATAAGGTCCGATTCGCGGACTATTTAGCTAAATCTGATCTCCTTTACCCTACTGTATAAGTGTTAAGATAGATATGGATTAATGAGACATGTGATCTAGGGCCACTCATTCTATTCACATCTCGTGTTAACCCCGATTGAGCCTTTTAGCTAAATAGTCCTTCAGCCTTGCAGTTATCGTATAGATTGAAGGACTGTAAGCAGTAAGGGCTTATTAGGACCGGAAGGGCTTATTTTCGATCGTTTCCACTTTCAGATTATTGCATTGGTCTTGCAATGCGATCCTGTAGGCTTAGTCAACCATCTAACGTTGCAGCACGGGATTAAAATGCCTTGAAATTGACGATGCGATCTGACGTTGTAGCACGGAATCAAAAGAACAGACACCACAAGGAGAACACTTACTACAGATGCGTCAAACAGACTACCTGTAAGGCCCGGATCACTGTCACTGGAGCCGTCTCTTTTTCTCTGCCTACACACTCCCACCCGTCGCAAGAAGCAACTATCGCAGTATTGGAGGTGAAGAACTCGATCAAGAAGCGGTCTGCGAAAACCGATATGACTACAAAGGCGATCGTTGATGACTGTCTTAGAGCCTTAGACTTTGAAGGGGTGGCGAACCTCAACTGTAAGATCTCCTCCCTCTCAAAGATGGGTAGACGAGCACGACAGAACGCCAACAAGACACCTCCAGCCCCTACCTTTTTACGAGACATCGCCATCCCCCCTACCTACATGACGAGCTTACGAAGAGAGAGCCTGCTGCTATGGGACTCTGGATATACCGAAGAGAGAAGAAGAATTCTTAGGACGGTTCTAATGATAATGTTAATTCACTTAATGTCTGATCACTTAATGCTTGATGGTACGTTCAGTTCATCTCCACAGCTGTAAGAATCTGCGAATTAAACATGATAAAATTTCAAAGGAAACGTTTAGCTAAATGGTCTTGTAGCTAAATAGTCCGAAAAGAGGACGATTTAGCTAAAAATGAAACAAGTAACATTTTAGCTATATGGTCCGATCCGAGGACTATTTAGCTAAAATATAATTTAGGCGAAAAGACCCTTTTAGCTAAATAGTCCTTTAGCTATAAAGTCCTGGAATCGTTTATATTGGGGTTAACTTTGTGGATAACATGGGAAATAGCGAAAAGCTGGCTTTCCTACTCCCGAAATGTAAAGTTTTCCAAAGTTAACGTTTTTAAGGCTAGGTTAACATTAGCTGGAGTCTGCAAGTCAATTATTAGAAGAAAAAAAGTCACAGAAATACAGTAAAGTTCAATTATCGGATTTATTAAAACTTACAGCAAGACACTATCCTTTAAGAACTCTCCTAAGTCTGAATCCAGCCCAACCCGCACGACTGTGTGCGGTAAACCTGCAAACCCGCACAACTGACTCATGTAGTGCACACTCATCAGCTCTCCCCGGCTACTGATACCCAGGGACACTGCTACTGACAGCACTGGGTGAGGAGGGGGTCAGAAGGATTTAATGAGCATTTTGATCTGGAGACTAAAACAGTTACATTGGTGAAGAGAGTCGGGCAGACCTCTAGTTTAAATGTAAATTTTAAGATTTAAACAGAAATCCGTTTAACCTATACTGTACTAGGCGCATTGACAATGATAACTTGCGGCAGTTCTTCGTATTTAATTTCCCCAGCCCCACTGTAATTTCACTCACGTTCATTCGCGACATTTACAAAGTCAGTATCAGCTTCCCGTTGTAAAATCAGGGATGTCAGCGCAGCGATACCACAACTGAAAGTTATTTATTGGGATTTAACAAGTTTTAGAGTCATTAGAATAATTAAAAATTTTAAAAATTAA
>JH153122.1:130776-149915 GCA_000226015.1 Mnemiopsis leidyi
GCAGGTTATATCACCTCCGATCTGCTTGCAGGTTATATCACCTCCGATCTGCTTGCAGGTTATATCACCTCTGATCTGCTAGCAGGTTATATCACCTCCGATCTGCTTGCAGGTTATATCACCTCTGAGGCAAAGCGGTGGAGTACCACTTCTTGGATTTGGGAGTAGCATTAGTGGAGGTGATGTTGACAGAAACGGTTATCCGGACGTGATTGTCGGCTCTTACCGGTCTGACAAGGCTTTTGTCTACAGGTGCCGTAACCAGCTTTTTTATTTTGGATTTAATCAATTTTGAATGAGTCAGGCAGTTTTTTCCATTTCATTGATGCCACTTTACCACAGAACGACGCCAATAATCAACATCGATATTGGACAAACATTCCCAAACCTGGTAGATAATCTTGTGGACAAAAACGATCCGTGTCCTAATGACACGGTCACAGTAGCTTGCTTCAAGCTCCACTTTTGTGTCAAGTACTTGCCAGATCCATATCATCAGGTGGACGATTCCAGATTGTTCAGTGAGTTGTAGGTTTGAATATTAGTTTAAAAACGTTTTGATATTTATTAGTTCATTGAAAAGTCTTCCTTCATATAAATTTACAGTGTTAATCATGATTTCCTTGGCCTCAAAGAGCTTCAAGAGAATTTTACACGGCTTCGCAAACTTTTATTTTGTCGGCCTGAATCCTGATTCCAGCACTTTGTGGTCTCTTGAAAGTGAATCTCTGTTCTGCTTCTGGTACACCTCCTGCTAGTCATTGATCTCAAACCGCATGCAGTAGCAGTTACCAGATGTCAGATATTATGTCGATTCAAGTAATTAGTAAATCAATTCAAATAAGCTGAGTAAATATCGATCAGCGCTGCAAAAATGTTGCTAGGATTATCTCGTACTAATTCTGTCATATAGAATTTTAAGTCTTCGTACTTGATAACTTAGTAATTTGAAAATAATTGATAAATTATGCGGCATTTTTAAACTTTAACACATTTGTCACAATTGATCAGGTATTAACGTAACAAATAGTTTGGATGTTGAAAACGACGTTTACAGCAAAAGAGTTCGTTTCTCTGAGGAGAAAACGTATGTCGTGCACCAAAACTTGACAGATTATGTATACGGAAAAGAAATGGAATTGTGCGGTGACCAGACGATTTATCTTGAGGTAATCATACATGCTTTCATACACACGATAATCAAGAAACAGGATTCAGAAAGATCTGCTAAAGATACGTGTTTATGTTACATCAATTAACTTGCATGAGTAATTCAGTCATGTAACTTACATGACTGAATTACTTTCTCCTTTCTTGTATGGAAGTTGTTGTTTAATTTCTGCCCCGCAAGTTATTAAGTAGCTGAAGCTCTCATGGCATGATCTTTTTCCAGGAGGAAATAAATAACATCGCACAACTGATCAGCATCAAGACTGAGGCACTGGTTCTACCTTCTCCCCAATTCGAGAACAGGTTGTCTCTAAACGTCTCTCGATATTCCTACGCAATTTCTCAGGTAACTCGCTGCCCTAGAAAATTCTGGTATCGAGTGTATCGAACAGGGAGGTAACACTTAGCTCCATAGAAATACAATTCAAACGAACACTGCTTTAAACTGCATTATTTCCAGAACGTACTTTCTGACGTCAAATTATTTTTTAAATGTTTTTAGCAACAAATTCTCAGTCGTTTAAAACTTTTATTCTATAGCGTAAAACGGTCGTGCTTGTACTTGCAGATCAAAATTAAAACTGCCTGCGCTAATGCTACATGTGAAACTGATCTTCGGCTCACGTCCTCCGATGTGACCTTCGACAGGTGCGTCATTTTCATTCTTAAAGTTAAACATTTTCATTATGCATAATATTCAAGTTGCAATTCATTTATGTTTTTACAGACCGCAAACATATCATTCCATAGAAAACATTACAACCATGACTATAAAACCTGCTCTAATACTTTGTAATTAAAGGCAAAACCTAAAAGATGAAAGATCTTTAGATCAAAGATGAAGGCGCGTTTAGTACTAGTAGGGGACACTTAAACTTTTGTCAAAGTTCTCCTAGAGATTATATGGTTGCAAGTGTCATCGAACATTTCACCAGTATGTATCTGACAAAATCCAAATAAGTCAGGCCTCATTAACAATAACATCACTAGTATTCTGGTCTTTAAAATTCCATTCCTCCTATGAAACGCACTTGATTTCGTATTAGAATAGGACTTCTAAGACGCACTTTGACAATTCTTTGGGTGCAGTTTACGTTTTACGCAACAATGCGCCGCCACAATTGTAAAATACTTTACAGTGCAGGCAAAGGCACTATGGTAGAAGTCTGGGTGTTAAACATTGTCGTCCAGGGTTGCTGGTGGGACAAAAGCGGGAGTGCTATACCCGGGTTTTAACGAGCTTATCTGGTCCAACTACAGTATCAAGAGAAACATATCACTGGGCAAGCCCTTCGGGGCTCATCTCTTGATCACAATGCCAGCCTCCATGTATGTGGCGACGGTGCGAGGTGGGGACGGAACACCCCTCTCTATCTGCACCCCCTTCTCGATAAAGGAGGGCAACTATTTCTGTGGTCTTGACAACAGACTGGACACGAACGAGACCCAGTTCAACTTTTCCGTGGAATACTCCGTGACGGGGGTGAAGGCTCAGGTACCAGGGTCTCCATGTTTCAGTTCGTGATCTAGATGATGATTTGAGAGTTACGTTCCTTTCACCTTTCATCGAGTTTAAGTTTGCCTAATAGGAGTTGACAATTGCACGTTACGTCAGTAATTGTATGTTATCATCACACCACATCCTACGCTGGAATTAACAGGGAACAAAAGAGGTGATCATTGGAACGGAGCTGGTGACAGAGGGAAGTGTGGATGTACAACCGGGCAGCAACGTGATCACCCATAACATCACCGTCAGACGACTTGCTGAGTTGGAGCTCCGGGGGACTGGCTCTCCTCACAGAGCCCTCTTTCAGGTGCGAGTTTATCTTTTAAGTTTAGGCCTGTCTTTCTGAGGACCGGGGGCGACTTAGAATATCTTTTATCCTGATTGCGCGACGTCCGGGCAAATTACCCAGCTGCCGCGAGCTATAGATGCAACTATGTGCGACTTATTTGTGACTGGTCTATAGCTTTACCTGGGAACTTGCAAATGCCTGATTTCATAGCTACATGGCTTTTGTGACGGGAACATTCTTGCTTTTCATGAACTTGGCATCTACTCAAAATTCTATCAAGTAACTTTTATGTGCATGAAGTGTCCAAATTCGGTCAAAAGATTGAGTTGTTTGCGGCAGGATTGGTAGAAAATAAAACAAAAATATTCATGGGATATTGCAGATTTGGTGCGTATTGAAAGTCTAGATATACCAAGCCAGAAACAATTATAGAGTTGCATCCCGTAGATGGCACTGGCAGTTCCTGGATTTTAGAATTACTAAGATAGCACAAATAGAAATAAATATCGATATTCTGGTCCAGGACAATATGCTTTGTAATATCCTTCGCAAACTCGATGATTTAGTTTGGATGGATAGCTACTCGTTTTGACCTTCTATTTTTAAGAAGGGAAGAATGATTTTCTGGGCTACAAAATGATCCAACCTAAATTTTCATATCGTAGATAAGGGACAAAGAGACGAAGATAAACTTTGCCAGTGACATCAGTACGCGTGGAGCTGTTGAAACAAAGTTCTTCCCCATCAACCATGGACCTGGTGAACTAAACGGATTAAAACTGATCATGGAGGTGCCATTTGCCCTGACCCCTGCGAACAAGGACTTTATCTACCCTTACAAAGTGGACTCTAACACTAAGATAACATGTCAGCAAGACTTTCTTAACGTCCACATCATTCCCAGCGCCAAGAAAAGTCGACTGGTCCGTTCTCCTCGTAGACCTAGACCATCCAGTCCTCTGGGGGAGATTCAGCACACTCTGCTGAACTCTCCGTCCCTCGGCTCGGATCCCGACATTCCTGAGCCGCTATTATTCCAGTGCGGACTGGATGTTCACTGTGTTAATATCAGCTGCTCGATAGAAAAACTAACTAAGGACGCAGTCGTAATAATGCTTACTTCATACGTATGGGAGCTCACCTTCCAAGAACCCGTTCAAGTTGACACTTCAATCAGAGCCTGGGTTGTAAACCTGGACCCTGGAGCGGATCTCACCGCCAACAGTGTGACCGGCCCTGTGCGGATCCCTCTCAAGGTGATCGCTGTAGAGGACCTGGTTCGTCCTGTCAGCATCTGGATTATAATCGGCTCGATATCTGGTGGGCTCTGTTTTCTGGCTTTGATTGTCATAATCCTCCACAAAATTGGTTTCTTCAACCGAAAGCGGCCCCCTGCTGAATTTTACGACAAGAGTACCACAAACCCCGGAATTGCTATTGAGGTTAGGGACGATTCTCACGACCAGGTTATAGAACCTTACATTTCGGACGGTGACGAGGATGAGGAGGCTCAGTTTGCTTTTAGAAACCCTCTCTGCGATGAGATGAACATGTAGCATCGTTGTGACCTGGTGGAGAATGTTGTCTGCTCTAAGGTGTGGTGATGATTTGGTAGCGTCAGACGCTGTCACGTTTTCGATTCCCGAGGTTGACATTTTTACAGATATCGAGCGCATATATGTTCTGTCTGTAATAATCAGAATTGTGTCCGGGAAAGGCGAATTGAAAATGAAGACTATTTTTAAGAGAGCTTCTATCATTGGTTACACCCTGTCTAAGTTGTGAGACTAATAAAACATCTTATCGGGTTTAACAATTATAGGGTTTAAAACACAATTTGGATATGACATAACGAACGTTGCTAGTTATTATGGAAAATCGTATACAAATAAAAATTAATGGTGATACTCTAGATAACAGAATTATTTCCGGTTCAGGGCGAGAACTATTAGCATTAAAGCTTTAAGATAACATCTTTTAAAATGATGCATTTTATGGTTCATTATATAAGTAGTTCAATTCTAAGCGTCTCTTTTGGGCTGATGATTATGAATTTGAATCAGAAATCATTTTCAAATTGCAGGCTGGAGGTCGAGATTGAATTTGCAAATTTGTTAAACTTTTTTTCTGAAAATCCTTAATCTATTAAATAGTTTTACAGTGTTAGTGTTAGTGTTACGTTGTGGGTGGGTCGAAGGATCAACCAAGCTTCATGATGTGTACGGAGCAGATTTAGGGCCGGTAGCTCAATTGGTAGACTGCACTGAGCACTCATCTAGACAATGCATAGGTTGTCGGATCATACCCGACTGGTAGTGGTAATTACTAATTGGTGCCGGTCCATGAATTTTCTGAGTTGAATATCAGTGAAAATCCTGCTCGTTTGAATATTTGCTCCGTACACATCATGTAGCTTGGTTGACCCTTCGGCCCACCCACAACATAACACACCCGTTAACAACCAGTGCACACCTCTGGGAGTCGAGCTTGCTCGAAATGAGGACCTAAAAAGGTCCCGTCCGAACTTGAAACCACAACATAGTTTTACAGAATTGCAATCGATACCAAAATAGCTATTTTACCAATAGTTTTTAGAAATTTTGAAAAGAAACCTTCGAAACCTATAAGGATTAAGGTTCAGGGGCAAAAATTTGTCGCGGTTTTTAAGGCCAAAAATCGCGGTGCCGCGACAAGCAAAAATGCCAAAAATCGCGGCCTTGTCGCGGTCAAAATCATGAAAATCGCGGCAATGTCGCGGCAAAAATCGTAAAAATCGCGGCTATGTCGCGGCAAAAATCGTGAAAATCGCGGCTTTGTCGCGGCAAAAATTGTAAATATAGGGCTTAGAGTATAATTAATGCAACCATTTTTCAATGCTATTGTTTGATTCTAAGTCACTCTTCCGTGTGTGCTCAATAACAACATTACAAGCTCGACAGAACAATTTATCACCATCTGCGTAAAACTTATCAGTTATCGCGGCCAAACTCTGCAACTAAGGCGGAAACCTTTCCCTGCTTGGCAGCAGGGCTAGGTTCCTTAGAGGGGGGTTGACAGACAACATTAGCATTAGGAGGGCGTTTAGACAAAAAACGGTCCATCAAATTGTCAATGTGCTTGTGACGATTCAATTATCAAGCAAATTACTGCTCTTGTTAGGAGTGAGATTCGGATTACCAGAGGATATAACGATTGGTCAAGTTTTCTATAACGACTGGTCAACTTTTGTAACGACTGGTCAACTTTTGTAACGACTGGTCAACTTTTGTAACGACTGGTCAACTTTTGTAACGACTGGTCAACTTTTGTAACGACTGGTCAACTTTTATAACGACTGGTCAAGTCGTCTTCGGAACGCAGGAATCCCTGGAATTTGACTGCTAAGAGTGAATGAAATCGCGGTCTGACGCGGAAAATAGTGAAAATCGCGACTTATCGCGGAAAAATAAGATAATCGCGATCTGTCGCGGCAAATGCCATATATCGCGATTTGTCGCGGTTAACGCCAAATATCGCGATTCCGCACCCACCGCGACAAACTTTTGCCCCTGATAAGGTTACAAAAAACACATAAACATTGCTTTACATAGCACATCAAATAAGAGCCCTATTAAAACTAGGGGTGGAATTTCATAAAAATTGGTCTTGAAATAGTCCTTACAGATATAAGAACAGTACGGCTGTTATTTTTGATTTTTCACGCATCTTTGCACGTTCAAACATAATAGAATATATTCTTTAAATTCAAACTTTACGAATTGCTCATGTATTGTGGTACGGTCCACTATAATGAAGCCTGAGCAAGAATTTACACATATCTCCTCCATGTGGTACTGACCGCTATAAAACAACTTCATCTGCAACAATGCACTGTATGTTGCATACTTCGCACGTTTACGCTAAGGTGACACAGCGGAAATCACATGAAGAAGATCGTAAATAAGTTCTCCGTAAACACAATTCTTGTTAAACTACTATGTTACACCTATAAAGAGTCCAAGCATATAAATTACTAAACGTTATTAAGATAACAAGTCAAGAAACGCTGGTGGCCATGGCCTTGCTTGAATTCAATACTTTGACAGCTTGAAATTCTGACGAACACAGCAAATATGGGCCCACTTTTCTGTCCAAATAGGAATAGAATTCTAGAATTTAGGCGTGCTACCTTATACTGCCATGATAGCATATAATGACAAACGAACAGCTCCAATAAGGTGGGTATCTTACACATTTTATAGCCGACATTGCAGACTCTCAGATTTATCAGCAAGAGACACAGTCCTAGAGCATCCTAGAGATTGATAAAGTCAGATCCTAACTGTCCTATATCTCTCCCTCCTATTTGAATCCACTGTGGACCTCCCCTACTGGGTGCCGATCCCTTGGAAACAAGGTGGGGGTGTACAAGGCACAAACCCGGCACCTGCTGATCATTCTCCACGCACTCTTAGCACTGATCGTGTTCCGGGTGGACTGACTTTCTCCGAGCTTCTGGGCAACTCTGAGCCACACGTTGGACGCTTGGTGACTCTGAAGGTTGAAAAGTTTTGTTTTGTGATGCTGTATCGAATAATAATGTCGACTCAGCTCTGACACCCAATTGTAAGTAAGTAAGCGGCCTCTACTAAGCATAAATAACGTAAAAGTAGTAGAATTTAACTGATCTTACCTTGCACTGATTGCGAGCATTGCACTCTATGAAGGGGGAACTTTCGAAATAAGGCAGACAACTGCCGATGGAGGATAGGCTCACTTTTCCAGACTGACCTGCCTGCAAAGATGATATTTGTCAGAAGTTCGCAGTAGCAAGAAGTTTTCTGCTCCTTTGCATAAACTAAATACAAATCATTTAAGGTGTCAATTTACAAAAGCATTATGTTTTCGAAATCAAAGTGTAGTGTATATTAAAATATATACTGCAATACCATATAAGCATATATGGTATCGCGACAACTATACAACGATCCCCTATACATTTCATACCGAAATGAAGCTGAATCCGGACCAGAAGTGCTGGGAAGTGTATCCGGTCGGACAGTCCGGCAGAGTCTCGTTTTGAGAGTGGACTACCAACAAAGTCTCAGCACTCTCGCACACGCTGCATCTACTCGCCATGACCTCACCGCTGTTGTCATTGTTGTCGTTCCACTTCCTGCAGTTTGGCTTTGATTAACCTCGCCTTGGGTTGAGCTGATGTAATGACTAAGACCAAGTCCTTATACAATATACTTTTGCAACATCACTGATAAGGTTCTAGCTATCAAACTAACTGGTGAGCTTTTACCTGTTCCAAAGCCAGATTGATTTCCAGTTGTTTCCCTTCAGCCTGCACTTTCTCCCTCGGCACAAGACGTGAGGAACTGGATCGAAGGACCGCATACAGGAGCCAGGGTCGGAAAGGTCTATGTAACCGGAGCCGTCCTAAATTTAATACTTTTATAGTAATAGTAAGTAGGGCATTCCTCAGTTCTTATGCACATTACTATGAGTATTGTACTAGACTATTTGCAGCGATTTGGTCAGGCGTTAAAGTATGATATAACGTTGTCGTTAAATGTTAGTCTTTAAAATTCCTTCAAGTTATTACTTGACGGCATTTGTTCCAGCGGGCTCACCTAATAATAAGTGAATAAATTTAGTGCCTCGTTAGGTATGATTATCAGTATCACTGTCTATTGAACTTTTTGTCTGTCTATTGAACATGTCTATTGAACTTGACATTTTTGCAGGCTGAGGGAGTTCAAAATTCAGGTGCATGAGGCATTTAATTCAGTTATTAGAACGGTTTTTCTTCTAGATGACCATCGAATATGCCTATGGGATGAGAAGATTACCGTACTCTAATTCAATGCCAATCGCAATGCCAGTACCACATTCTTGGTTCTAGCACTGTAAGTGGATTATTCTCTGAAACTCTATTGCCATTGCCCATGAACATTGAACCGGTTTGAAGTTGTGGGAGAATTTTACCGTACATGTAAGTAGGGCACTTATCTGCCAGACTTATCGAATTGCAAAAATGTGTTACGGAACATGGCTTTAGGGAATGTTATGGTTAATAATGAGCTAACAGATCAGGTAAGAACATGTCATGTTTTTTGGATCAAAATTTTACATGAATAACTGACTCTGACTTATCCTTATTTGAACGTTTCTGGAGACTTGTGGGTTTTTCTGGCTACTGCGACAAATTTAGATATTATGGACGGGGCGATCTAAATCCGAATGTCCTAACATTTTGAATTTTATCCTCAAATTAGCTGGCTAGACAGTGTCATTGCCGGAGAACTTAATGAGGCTAGACTTACGGCACAATTCGATCGGGCATCACAACAGGGCAAGGCTAGACGAAGAGAGAAGACACACTTACGAAAGCTTTGACGAGGGAGTATCCGACCCAGAGTTTGAACGTGCCCATAGGACACACGGGTGTCTCATCTGATTGGAGGTGTACAGCGAATATCTTGCCATAGCCGTAGTCCGCTTCCACCCCCTCGATCTTGTTCTCAAGTAGAGCTAGCCTGGTTTGTAGTACTCGGAAATCTGGAAGTAGCGGGTCATTACGCTGTCTGTATCACTATTTGTACCGGGAGTCCTCACGGCAAACAGACATCCAACTACAGCGGAATTTCAACAAGGCAGCTTATGATTTGCCGTTTTTACTCATACTTCTGAAGGCTAATTTCAAACACTAAAAATTGACAGCTGTTTCTTATAGAAGTGAGATTATGTAGAAATAAGTTTAGCAGTAAAATTATATAAAGATATTAAGTTAAGTGGTCAAGTTAAGAAGTAAAATTATATGAAAATAAGTTAAGCAGCAAAGTTATATATGAATAAGTTAAGAAGTTAAGTGTATAATGTTCGACTCATGGGTTGATCAACGAAGCCGCAAATGTAACTGCATTCAGAAATGTATGTAGTGTATAAGCGTGTCGCTATAAGTATACACGCTAGATACAGACAATTGAAATAAAATTTTCTAGGCAGTCAGAGTGAAATTACTCGTTGTACTTGCTGAAACACCTCCAGGATAACTCTCGAGTTGCCCCATGCAACTTGGGTTATGGTCAAAAATGCAACTGACACCCCGATCATTGCAATGTTGAAGTTTTGGTGATAGCCATGATCATGGTCAAAATGTTTACCGTTTAACCGAGATAATTTAAAAATAATCACCATTATAAAATCAAATATAGAAAGAGGGAGTTTAGAAAATAACCCTTACCTCCGGCCGTAGTTCCACTTATTCGCTCTCTGTACGGATACTTGATGTTGTAGTAAGAAGTGTCCTGTTGGGCCTCCTTCAGGTCAACCATCCCACCTTCCGCTGCTCCACAGAACAGGATGATGCAGAGCATCGCTAGATTAGCCATTAGCATGATACTTCGAGATCTGTGACACAATGTTTGCGTTAAGGTATGGGAACAGTGTAGTTAGTTACAGGTATGGTCGCACGAAATATTACTGCCAAGGTCAACTACAATTGTAACTAATTCGTACATTGCTATTTATAGAAAATCAAAACTGACGGTCAAAAAGTACTGCGTCATGCACGTAACTGTAACGAGAAATCGGCGTAGCGATAGAAAAGTTAGACTTAGACAATAAATGTCATAGATTCAGAAAAGGTTTCGAACAAAAGACGGTATTGAATGATTTAATTTCCGAATTATTTTGGCATGAAGTCGTCCGACACTCAAAACTATCGACAGACCGTCGAAATGTGAAATGTGGTGCATTTGAAGGTCTTATTGATTTGTAAACCTTAAAACAATTGCTGAAATCCGTCTAGATTCCCAAAACCTGTCTAGAATATGTAAACGACCGATCTCTGCTAGGATTTTAACTGATTTGTGGGATTCTATCTAATTTGTATGCATGAAGAATTGCCATATAAGGTTTGTCTATGGATACTTTATTAAGGCTGAAGCCTGCTTAAAAACAGTCCAAATTTTTGGTGACGGTGCAGCAAAGCTGACTCGAGCTGAACGGGAAGTCGGGAAATGTCGCCACGTTTCAAAGAGCTCACAGAAGCCGAAAACCCCTATACTTGAAGTGATGCAGCGGTAGTGCCCAGATCCTGCTTCAAATTTTGAACAAAATCGGAAGGCCAAGTCATGATGCTGTCAGATGAAAGGAATGCTATTACCCTGGCTGGTCTCCAAATTGTCCCTCGGCTGAACTTTCCATTGATCTTGCTTGTGGTGGTCAAGAATTCGTGATAGTCTCGGATTGAATTGTCACTATGATATGATGATAAAGGCATAATGGGGGTTTAGTGCGTGATCGAAAATTGTATTAAACCGAGCTGATCTTCTAAGTTCATCTCATTATTCATAAATGCAATATTAGATCTCGGCGGGCGACGTTTAGTCAGAAATATTGGAAGACAAGTTGTAACGTGGTATCTACATATCCGTGGCGCGGATATGCGACCTTGTCAGTGGCTCTCTAGCAGCTGGTACAGCTACCTTCGGGATCTCGGTAGAAGTTATGGAAAGCTCAGATCAAAGCGAACCGAAAACAACAGACGGACATTGTCACGTGTGCGGAGAAACAATGTGACAATCCCGTTATGTCCCCTGTTTTGAGATTTAGACTTAGAGAAAAAGTAAGCAGTTTGCTAAGTTTTCGGTATCAAATCGGGAATTTAAAAATAACCACGGCCACAGCAAGTATAAGGACTTTTGTCGTTGACATGTATTTAACACTTTAACAGCTGGATAAATTACGTGTCAAAAGTTGTCAACCTTCAATTTTCACTCAATTTATTCGTGACACGCATTGTGAACTTTTAACCTCTCGACCGATCACACTAGAGCTGGAAGTGATTTGTCTGACAGACAATAAATAGTAAGGATTCAAAACCTTGTTTAAAATAATACTATGTTTAAACTCAAAGTAAGTAAACCTATTGCCGCCGTCGAAATGCCCGTAAAATAGTACCGTTTACCCCTGGAAATTCATAAAACAATATAACTAGTTCCGTAAAAATACCTAAGTCAGATAGACAGGTTGGGTATCTAATGAAATCATGTCATGCTCCCCATCTATTTCCTAGTCGTAGAATCAGAGTATAAATGGCCATCTGCCAACCAACAACAAATTGCCTCAGCCTCGTTTGCACAGCGCGTATGTTGCGTCCTATTTGCGAGTATTACTATTAAGGTGGTGGCAACCACCCCGGAAAAGACACTTAATAATCTGAAAATGTTTGGCCCTCAATCGATTTTTCGTCGGGTTTTGTTCGGGTTCAGAATAAGAAAAAAAGTTGCTACCCCTATATATGACAATATGAAGTGTGGTACTGGTATACGACCCCAAGCATGCTTTGCATTTTGCGGCTGATCTATCTACCATTCTACCGGGTTTGTTCCAGTCAATCATGGGAATATCGCTCCTTGACGAGGCAGTGGCGGCCTGGCACTAAAATTTTACAAATATCAGCCAAATTAATTTGCTTCTTGGTAGAGTTGGTACAGCTCGGCACAAATCGCAAATTCATCTTGCTTCCTCGTAGTCGTACTGCTCAAAAAGGCTGGCTCCTAAACTTCGTCACCGACACTTTAAAACTTAGACACACGGCAAAGCTGAGCGTCTTGCCCGATCTGATTCCCCTAACTACCATCCTCATGGCAACCGTACCTTCAGAATAACATTGAGTATTTAGACTAGTGTTGTGTTAGTAGGTACCTTAGTACTGAATCTTACCCAACTTGATAACCCTATATAAAAGTTTGGTTCATCATCAATCAGTTGATTAATATATCACATTTCAGGCACTGATACTATTACTCCAAGATACTTGACTTAGCCGAGGTTCCTTCCTAAGCTCTGATCAAACGAACAAATAAGGCTAGAAAGCAAACTGTCACTTGGCTACTTTCAACTGCCAACAGCTGCGAGTTCCATCGTTGAAAGCAGGAAAGAGAAACTGCAGTTGAAGTCGTGATGGGCACCATGTCAGCACCGTGCTGTGTACACTCGTGCTCTGTAATCGGGAAGCAGCCCGGAGACCCCCGGCTCTGAGCCAACACGAAGAGTTGTATCGGGAGGTTAAATTTACCGCGTCTTATAAATTTAGATGCCCTATTGATCGGCAGGAACTACGTCAATTGTCATTATTTTGACAATCAGCTCGGCGGGCACATTCCACCCGGTCAAGAAGAGGCTGTTCGAGCTAGGCACCGAGAGGGCGAGAAGAAGGAGGAGGACTTTCAAGATGAAGGACTAAAGCTATGGGGAGGAGTGGGATGAGCGATAAAACTGTTGAAGGGGTTGAACTATCGAAATGAGGGACAAACTTATGGGCTTAGTGAGATCCGGTCCTGAATTTATACTGTGGGCTGGTTATTGGTTAAGGGGCATCACGGGTATAGGTATGGAACTAACGTCGAAGCTGCCAGCTGGCATGAAGCTCCAAACCCCGTGAGACTAATTGAAATGAGGGTGAAATCGACTAATGCCGTATGTGTTAACTTGAAACCTTGCCTAAAGTTTTCTGGAACGGCCACAGAAATAGCATCAAGTACCAGCGGCCAAAAGCTAAATCACTTGTCTTCTTTAACGATCTTTGAGCTCCTCCTTAAATGTTATTAATTAGAGACCTAATCAAATCCTTTGTCTAGGAGGGTCACCGTTCAAAGGAAGGAGGAAAGTGTGATGTAAGACCAGACCTCCAGCCGGAACTCGCACCCTTTGTCCTGTCTCTTTCCAGCATCTGTTTTCAATTTCATAAATTGTAATTGTATCACTAGCAAAGCGATGTCGAATGTGGTGCCTTAGCCAGACAGCACCCCCATATCCTGCCCTATGGCCAATGCCGGGACCTGGGACCGCGACCGGTTCTTCGCTTAACTCGTGCTGGACCTCTCCCTGCCCTGGACTCCCCTCTTGTAACCACCAGATCCACTGTCTAGTGGCTGATCATCAGCGACTCCAAACTATTTGAGAAATGCGATAGCTCTTTAAGTTGTATGGCGCACCACCTGGTTCGGAGGAAGTTCCCTGTTTCGTTTTTCGGCTTAGTTTAAAATGGGCTTTGTCGCCGGAAGAGTCACAAATGCCCTGCTGCAGGACTTTAAAACGAGAACCAATGTACTGCAAATAAACAATTATTGAAATTCAATCAAACTAACGGCGATCTAATCAATGTAAAAGCCCTAAAAAGGACATAAATCATTTAAGTATTAATTGTATTGATAAACTGTGACGACTAACTTATTACAAATACAATGACTCACGCCCCACGTCCGCCACAAAACACAAATCTGCCGAGATCTTGGACTTATTAAAACTGGCAGCTGTTTCTTTAGGAATTATTCAAGTCAACTCTATTATAAAGCTCGTAAGTCGCAATAACTAGCATATAACGTTCGACATTTTCTTAAAAATCTATTTGCTGCTTAGTGCTCACCAATAAAAGGATAATGAGGACCAGAAAGTAATTTTAACACTGGCTGGAGGTTCCTGCTGTGCCAGATGAAAGCAAGACACAGATAATGGACTCTATTTTTGGCACTTCACTATCTGCTTCACGGAGTTGGCTAACCTGTTAGTCTAGGGACGAGACATGGTGCTTTACTTAAAACAGGACACTCGCTTCATGTCAGCTGTTTAAAAGCAAAAAACTGCCGTCCGAATAGCACTTCTGGTCGATGAGCTAATCAGCGAGGAGAACAAGCGCATGGTAAAGCTAGGCGGTAGAAAAGCTGATCACATTTAACTGCCCTCCAGCAGTT
Organism: Mnemiopsis leidyi; assembly: GCA_000226015.1. NCBI lineage: Eukaryota > Metazoa > Ctenophora > Tentaculata > Lobata > Bolinopsidae > Mnemiopsis > Mnemiopsis leidyi. Next base: position 145,493 of record JH153122.1, read on the forward strand.
GCACGTCTTCTCCTTTCCTGTGACACTCTTGACAAGTGCTTATATTTGCTGCTGTCAATTTCTCCCTGCGGACTTGTTAAAAAAGTCTGCCTATTTTGGTACATTGCGCTTCTATAATACTTACCACTCTCTCGCAATTGTAAAAACAAATTTCTTACATCAGTATTACTATTACTATTAAGTATTAACACATGCACATGTCATGAAATCAAGCACCGTAAAACTGTTCTGTGCGTGACTTTATGAGGTACAAGATGTATATTGACAGTTAAGCAGTGTGTGTGAAGATTTGTCGATTGGAAGTGGAAACGTCGCGTCCATAGTATGGGAATCCTTTTACCTACTCAACTACTGACCTGTTTTCATTTATCACGATCTGTACGTGTGTCGCTATACATGTAATACTAATAGTAATGTATGATCTTATATACCTGTTTCTTCCTAATGTAGCTGCGAGAAAGCTTATAGATGTTTACTTGCTAATTTTAGTGAAAGTGTTTAAGCAACTTAAGTTCAACTTTGAGTTTTTTGTCTGAACTCTGTTAAGAGATAGGCCATGATAAATGACTATTGACATAAGAATAAGATACACAAACAGGAACTTTGTCTTTAGCAGGTAGATTGGTAAAAGTCGTACACTTGCGACGCGCATTAATATTACCCTTCAGAGAAGCACACTATTATAGTAAAAATAAGTTCTAATTTAAACTCTTGACCGCAATTACAAATAAAACGCTGAAGTCAGTCCTGCTACGAAACTATCAACCACAATACGGCCCTCCTTTTATTCGAAAAATCACTCTTCTAGAACATACTGCACATCCGTAATTTTCTTTGCCGTATTGATCTCAAGGTGATCATGTGAACTGATAACGGTACAATGGATATAGAATCGTCAATAAAGTGTTTACAGTGGTCAAGCGTGCCCTTCCGTCCAACAAGCGTGATCTTCCTCCTTCCACGACTCTCGTGCTTTAACAAGGCAAACCGCATCAAAGCTGTCCGACTTGTCCTCTTAGCAGAATCATGTGCCTCTTAGCGCTTCTTCCATTTGGACTATCACATGTAATAGCTACTAAGCTCTGGCACCTTCCTTCTATGCTTCCTTCTCCTAGACGCACGGAGACTGAGACAAAAGAACAATATTACGATTTGCAGCTTTATAGACGGTGTGAAAATCCTGATACGTAGACACTGTTAAATAGAGGATCAAGATACCTATATGCCTCGCGCTATTCGCGACTATAAGTATAACAATTAACCGCAAAACCACAATGTCATATTATTGTTGAGTACAATGCATTCAGTGCTAAGTAGCACTAGAAGTAGCACACAATAGTCTGCTCGTCGGAGAAGTTCGTGACACAGCAGTGAGCTTGCTGCGTGTTTAAAACACACTTAAAACACGACCTAACTCCAGTCAAGTACATACGTCCAACGAGCTGCTTATGTTTTGTTGGTTTTTAGGTATTCAAAATGTTTAAACGACTGGGTTTGTCAACCGCGGAACTGAACCCGGGAATCGCGGTGATCGGAGCTTCGCAGACGTCTCTCTCCCTTATTGTTATCAAGGAAAAGGGCTAAATTAAACGGTGATGTCAAATTAATGAAAGTTTTTGTGGTTGAATTCCCCAGGTTCTAACGAAATTAGGGTACAATCTTCTACTCAATCTACTCGAGAATAAACACCTCAAAAGTGAAAATACAAGTCGAGAAATAAAACCGTCGTTGCCAACCTCCTATCTTATGCTAAGGAATGCGTGACATATTTGAACCAAATGAGGATGTAGGTTTTACTAAATAAGGCTGCCATTTTGTCAAATTAATACAAAAATTGTGAATTATGATTTAAAATTTGAAGCATGTTCAGCCACAGAAATTTCCGAGTCGTGACAGGGAGGGTTTCAGCTTGTCATTCTGAGGGGCTTTCAAAGAAACATGCAATTAGGGTCTTTGTAAACCTTGCCGTCCTGTGAGACGCTCAAAAATATTTTGTGAATTTTACTGCTATGAATATTGATGTTCAGGTTCTTGTGAAAACTGATCTCATGTCTGTCCTTCACCTACTAAAAACTTACATACTTTACTGTTAGTGTTACATTCTCAATGATTTTATGGACGATTCACGCATTTAATAATTTTATGTGCCGTTCAAATGTTGTGAATTTATGTTTAGCCTTATATAATGCTATAATAATGGTTTTAAATTGCAGTTCATGGAAGCATACTAATAGCACAAGCATCCGAAATAATTCTGCAGTCACCATTGTTATACTTATCAGTAATTAGTATAAGACAGAAATATTGGTTTTACTAATGAAGGGCACCTGGTACTTCCCCTTAGTAAAGCTTACTGCTTAGGAAACCTGCCCTACAATATAATCCTTAAATCACAGTTCACTACATGCTTTAATGCTGACTTGAATATTTGTCAAGGACCTATGAAGTACTTACTGATATTACTAATGTTGCAATTCCAATTTTTAAAATACCGTATTTTAATTTTGGTGTTAAGTTACTTCCAAATGTTTGTCTCACGCTTAGATTGCAGCTCTCCTTAAATAGCAACTTCGTCATATTGTAAAAGGAAATAAATTTAGATTTAAAAGTTTTTGAATGTTTTGAAAATCATGGGATTATAGAAAATTGTTTCATCATGGAAATTTTCAGAAATTTCACATCACGACTTTAATTCCATTAAAGTCGTGATGTGATTTTAACTTTATATCGATGAAATGGTAAATTTCTGAAAATTTTGTTATACTAGCAAATTATACTACCAAATTATACAAGCAAATTCTATAAGTTTAACCAATTTCGAAAATAGTTGACAAGTGTCACGCTTAATTCGACAAGAAAATTCCAAAGAAAAATTAAGGCACAATACCTCGAGTAAGATCTGAATTCACTAAAATGAATTCTGTCAAGAAAAATGATTCGTTTCAAATTTTCTTCTATACGTCATTCAATTATCACATTCACCCATGGCATTTCATAATGTCCAAGAAGACCTCTCAACGATCAGTTGCGTCATGACATCGTAATGAAATAATTACAGCTGCTAAATAATTACAGCTGCTAAAGGACCTGCAAGATATATGGCTAGAAGGCTAGAGTAGCTGTAAAGGAGATGTGGTGTCGCGATAACAGTTGATTAGGAGGGGCTGGGACTTGGGCGTTAAGAGACAGAGGAACTTTTGCACCCTATTACTGCTAAATCAGTTTTTCTAGGCTATGTCAATACCTACTGGTCGGTCCAGCGGTAGATTTGTCCCTGCAGTATCTCTGCCATGTGTCTTTCTACAGGCCTTGAGGTCCTAATGTCCGTGCATGAGACTTAAATAAGCGACAAAGATGGATGGTGGCACACTAGAATAACTTAACACATAAATTAAAATACAGTTTGTATAGAAGAACTAAAAGTATCAAAGAAGAACTGAGATAAAAATAGAAGAAATAAGCTGGAATAATTTACATCTTTACATTGACTTTGAAATTATAACCTAGCTGACGCATAGAATTACCAAACCAGTGTAAGGACTTCTGTGGTTGAACAATTGCCGACGTAGAAGTAAAAAAACAAGCTAGAACAACTAAGCTGGGGGTGCCGGGGGGTTGAGGCACTAAACACGGCCATGGTAATCTTACCCCCTTCTCCCAAGCTAGTTGCCAGCTTCACAACCACCTTCAGAAGGACGGTGAGGTATCAGACGAAAGGAGGGCGTTCAGCAGACAGTGAGAGCTCAGCTCTTTATCATAGCAGTGGACACGTGAGGTGGTGTTTACTACCTTTTCCTTCTGTACTTATCATTATCAGGCAGTAGGTTGCTTCTGCTTCCTTGCCTGGTACTTGTTACGGCACTGCATCGTGAAATGGGGTAAATATTGCGGCAGTAGTTACTTCCGAAATTTGTCAGCGGTAAAGATCTGAAGAGTTGCGGTTAGAATTACCGACTTATTTGATCTCTAGTGGACCTTACAGTGGTGGTGAAATGCTTGCTCGCCTTCTAGATTGTAGTGAAGTATAACACTAGCACGAATTTTTAATTGAGTTTTTCTAACTCAATTACAAATCGTTAAAAAAGGAGCTCTTCCCAAAGCAGCGCAGGGTAAAAATAACATTGATTTTTAATAGAATTTTGAATTTGAAAGCAGCTGGCTTGTCCTTTCCTGGAACCAGTAACACCACGGTATCATCCCACCAAAATATGTGAATATGCTAAAAAGATGTAACTGTAAGCGGCACGCGGCTATAACCTCTTCACTGTAACCTTTACTCTACAAGCGCCCTCCCTTGCCTTTCACGGTCCACCGCGATTAGCTGAAGTGTGACATTACGCCAGTTGAGCCCTCTCTCACACACACGCAAAAACACACTTCTTTCTCTCTCTCTCTCTCTCTCTCTCCTCTCCTCTCCTCTCTC
>JH153122.1:149929-165407 GCA_000226015.1 Mnemiopsis leidyi
TCTCTCTCTCTCTCTCTCTCTCTCTTCTCTCTCTCTCTCTCTCTCTCTCTCTCTCTCTCTCTCTCTCTCTCTCTCTCTCTCTCTCTCTCTCTCTCTCCCTCTCTCTCTAGCTCACAAGGAGGAAGGTAGACCGTAGATCACGTTGTCCCAGCTTTTGATCTTGAAGTCGATTGTGTTGCTGTTCCGCCGCTACTCTCACGTGTCAGTTAGCAGTTTCACGGTCTGCGATACTCGGCCCCGTATCACGTGGAGCTAGCCGGGCCCCCTTGCACCACGGCAAACTTTCATCATTTTCCGGGTGCCGTATATCGTGTCGAGGTGCAGCTGTATGTCCAGAGTTTTCGTGCTGCTTCAGCGCACCGACACTTCTGCAAACATATCCTGTACTCTGAATGGAGCTCCTGTTCTGCTGGTGATTCAGTTGAGCGACAGTGGACTTTCCGAGGAGCCGTGAAGTTTGCCGTCTTGTCGACGTGATGTTATCAGTTAGGAAGCTACTCCTGATATATTTTTTGTAGTCTCTGTCTGAGGTGCTAATGACAGGTTGTAAACAAGGCTCTTAAAACTCCATTATAATGTCTCTTAAATTCCGGCCCGGCAAATTTCATATCCAGACAAACAATTAACAAACAGCATTTTTATTGAACAACTGCAATTACAGTAGGATTTACAGAAAAAATTAGATGGTACTGCTAGTTGTTTTCTAGAACATTGTTTTTCTATCAAAAAATGTCTGACAAGGGCTAAATTTAAGTCGATCAAGATGATGTATGTAAGAATTCTGAATTCATCATGTCAATCGTATGACCAAACAATAGTTCTGCTACTCTAAATAACTATTTTATCAAAAACCCTGCAGTGTACCAATCGCCATATCCTCAGATGTTCACGTTTTACTCGGTGAGTCGGTGCCACATTTTGGATGATCAAATCCTCCACTATGATTGATGACTACTGTCATGATCGTGATGACTGTCGTGATGATTTTCATGATGGTCATGGTGACTGTGATGATCGTGGTGGTCATGATGATCTCTGTGGAAGAAATGCTCTACTCTTCCTTTCACGTTGTGCAAGAAACCGTGATGATGGTGGTGCTCTTCAAGATGGTGATCATGTCGGTCATGATGATCACCGTCGTGATCACCATGGTGATGTTCGTCATGGTGATGTTTGTCATCATGTTTGCTATGGTCGCGGTGGAAGAAGTGATCCACTTTAGTGATCATGCCATGGAACTTGTCCTTCATGGCATGTCGGTGTCCGTGAGACTCCACGACTACCACATCCCCAGAAGCCTGGCTGCTGCAGGTGTACGTCACTGTTTCCGTGTAGCCCGATTGTGGTTGTTCATCTACCACTATCACATTCTCGTAGTCCTGGTGATCCTGGTTGCTATGGTGGTCCTCGTTGTCAGGGTGTTGGCCATCACCCGTTTGTCCTATAAGCTGTATGCCATGGTCTAACCGCTCGCACTGATGGCCCACAAGAATTACTCCTGGCTCGACGTTACCCTCTAATTGTACTGGACCTGAATTAGTCAGGTTGTTAGTGATCCCGGGGTTTTATGCAGTTACGCAGTTAGTCTTTAAATTCGTAACTCTAATTCAGGGGTATAGCGATAGTTTTAACATTCACGCTTCTAGCTCTTTGTAATATAAATAATAATTTAACCATCAATTGATTGGGGTTCTAACAAATATGATGAAAACCAAGTTTTAAACACCCACCACTAGTTTCACAAATTGCAATTTCTGGCTGGACAATATGTTGACCCAACTCCAAATCGCCCTGGTAGCATGATTCTGGACCTGTGTGTTTTTTAGATTGCAAATGTCTTCTAATCTTGTAAATCACAATTTCACAATATAAAACTGAAAGAATCATCATAATCCTTTTAAATTGTACCCATGATATTTACCTCCGCAAATTTGAATGTCTGCTATTGGCAAATTGCGTACTTTTCAACACATGAGCTTTAAAATTAAACTACATTTATGAAAATGAAAACTTAATATTTCCAGAAACCTTTCCACTTACCTCCTACAATCTCTACTTGCGGCTTTGAAAGTTTCGACATTCAACAATTATCGAGATTTGACAATGTCGAGATTTATCAAGGTCTAGATTTAACGATCATCGATAAAATTCAATATGAACAATATTTAATTTGTCGTTTGATAGTTTTGTTAAAAGCATTTAAGTGCAGCCTCTATCTGTTTTATCAATATTATTTCCATCCACTCTTACTTACCCCCACAAATTTCTATTTGCGACTCAAGTTCGTTGAAGCACGATTCTGGGCCTAAAACAGAAAAATTTCATCTTCAAAAGTTTATCCCATTGTTGTTCATTCAGCGCCTCTATGAGGGAAGGTCAGAATGGCCTAAAGCTGCCCTAAAAAGATATCCTCAACACACATTATTGCTGATGTCATGAGACCCACAAAAGTTATTTTGAAGTTTATTTCCTTAAAAGTTCTGGCTCATTCCCGCCTACCTCCTACAACCTGTTGAGATGAGGAAGATTCTTCAACAGTTATTTATATAATTCGTAGAAAACGTTTACTTACCTCCCACAATATGTAGTACTTCTGGTGCTGTCATCTCTAATTCACACTTAGGGCTTGATTCTGGTCCTGAAAATATTGCGATTTGACAAAATTATCGATCGCAAAACTGCAAAAGATAAGGTTAAAAATGGTATTCAATGATATAAGTTGAATGAAATATTCAATAATCTAGTTTCACTCATATCTACCTCCACAAATTTCTATTTGTGGCTCATCAGGTCCTCTCCAGCACGATTCTGGACCTAAAACAGAAAGATGCTATAGATCAAGTTTAATGGCTATAGAAGGTTATTGGCTATAGAAGGTTATTGGCTATAGAAGGTTAATGGCTATAGATATCAATTAAGTCAGCGAAATTAGTGGTTCACTATCAACATAGCTGTAATGTGGTCAGAGTTGTGTGAAACTGGTACACAGAAAACGTTCATTTACCTCCCACATTATGTACTTCTGGTGCCGTTATCTCTAATTCACCCTGATGGCATGATTCTGGCCCTGAAAATATTGCGATTTGACGAAACTTGCAGATTTTAATAAACAAGAGATTATAGAAACCAGTTCATCGACCAAAATAAAAATGATAAAATGGGTGGTTTCTTTTTGATTGTACAAACTGAAGCTTAGGATCTCAACGGTGCTTTTAACCTTAAGTTGTTAACAATGATAGGGAAAAATCTATCATTTTACCTCCGACAATGATGTGAGCCCCAGAGTCTAACTGGTCGTTTTTGTTGCCATCAGACTTGCTCTCTTCTTTTTCTTTCTTTTCTGCCCTATTCTTTTCTCTTAACTCCTTTCTCTCCGCCCGTCTGCGTTCTCTTTTTGTTTTCCTTTTCTGTATCCGCTCTTCCTCGTTACCAGAGTAGTTCTGGAGAGTGTCGTCATTGGAACTCGATGAGGACGAAGAAGAAGACGAGCTGGAGGAAGAGTCCCCGTTAAAGAATTCTTTAACATTCTCCATTGTAGATACTGGTAGGTAGAAACTAATTCATCGACAAGTTGAAGTTAAAGTGCTAATTACCGACAAACAATCATTTAATCTAATATAAATTTTAATCCATTCTCTTTGCTTCATCTGTTGGATCATCAGAAGATCATTTGACGATCCGGATCAATCTTGTTATAGACATGGCATCATAAGCTCCCAATCATGGCATGTATGCAACCGATGTAAGCCTATCACTCCATCAATTCTCCTCCAATATATATTTCAAGACGGGTTGCGCTAAATACTTAAATAACGGCAATCATCATGCCGCTAACCTCTAAACCTCGTTAATTTGATGATTGGCTCACAATGTCCTATAAGCAACATAAAAATGACGTTACATACGCTCTTGGCAAATATAATTTCCTATGATCTAAGATGGTGATTTACAACTACAATCCCAAATAACATAAAACATTTTCATATACATTATTATACTTAGTTTGAAGTTTTGTTTGTTGACAGTAAATCAGATTCATTATGGAGAAGGTAAAAGATATCTTGTTAGGAAGACGAGACTCTTCCTCCAGCTCGTCTTCTTCTTCGTCCTCATCGAGTTCCAGTGACGATACTCTCCAGAACTACTCTGGTAACGAGGAAGAGAGGATTCAGAAAAGGAAAACAAGAAGAGAAATAAGAAAGGTCGAGAAAAAGGAAGTAAAAGCCAAAACTAAGTTGGAAAAGAAAGCGGAAAAATGTAAAGCAGAAAAGAAGGAGGAACTCGAGCAGAGCAAAGATGTTGTAAAGAAAGAAAATAGTGGCGAGGATAAGAAAAAGGATGGGCAGAAGAAAGAAGAAAATAAGGCAGAAAACAAAAAAGAAGATAAAAAGGAGGAGAGCTAGAGGACTTTCGACGGGAGCAATAGTTATATGAAATGGAACTTGAAGTAAAACTGAAACAGAATAAGACAGGTGTGGCGATGTAACGATAAAGTTTTCATGTTTGACGGAGAGACCCATGTATATAATTATAAGGTTGAAGTTTGATGATGATGTAAAAATTAGTTTTAAGCTCTTGCTCTGTTTGAATAAGATTTATCATGATTGGGATGGATATTCTGTAATTTTACATTTTCAATAATTTTAATCAAACGTTACTTGATGACCATCTTACTTTTTGAGCTTACTCTGAGTTTGCCCATTATTGACACCTGACATATATATCTGCTGTTAAGGAGTTGAATAATACAGGCACAACGCCATATCATTGACATCGTTGTTTTAATTTAGGCGTGTGCAACGATCTGAAAAAACCTGAGTATCTTGCCAAAAATTTCACATGAGATTTAGTTAATTCTGCAATTATAAGGAGCGAGCCTCATGATTTAACGGTTAACTTTAAGCAAATGAGCTGCAAAATCAAAATTATGAGGGTTACGAATTTGGCGAGGATGCGAGGTGGTATATCATTTTATTTTTATAACCGTTGGACTAACAACATATAAGAGTTGCCCAAAATGAATACAAGAAAAGAAAAAAAGAGGAAATCATCATTCTTCTAAATACGATTGGGTCCATCCAAAATTTTTCAATTGATCTTATACTTTTAACTAAAAAATTCTTGATCAGTTGATCAAGGCTTCAAAAATTTTCCGATGCAACATTCATTTGTTATATACTTATATATTATAGGTGTACGGCGAAAACTTACCACAGCCTGTGCTCTCCAGATTGCTGCACTTAAACTCGATACAACTTGCAGATCCTGGAGAACTGAACTTTCCTGCCTCGCATTCAGTACAGGTTGCAGATCCACCAGGACTAAAACTTCCAGCTTCACATTCAATACATTCTGTTGTCACTCCAGGGGCATTATTAAATGTTCCAGCTTGACAATCCTCACACTGGTTGCTCCCAACTTCTAGATATTTTGATGCTGGACAGGCTGAAAAGAATCGATGATCATGGGTGATTTTCTACGATCAAGGTTTGAAAAATGTGTGCAGTGTAAGAATGTTTATCAAACTTGCAATTGTTTTTAATTGTTAAAGGGAAAACAAAGGTTACAAAATTAATCACGATTAAATTGTTTGCATCTTGGCGTTTCCCATTATCAATATTGGTCACACCTGGCAGTTCTCATTGGTGAATCGCTGTTAAATGATAAATGATGAAAAATCGACTCGCAAATAATTTTTTCAAGGACTCATTTAACACCGTTCAGCGCGGAGTTTTGAAATCGTGCATCGCACGGCTGCATAAATCAAAATTATAATTTAAACATTTCTATTAATTACACGTGAAGAACAATGAAATTGAAAATTGGCCGAAATTTCGTCTGGCTTTCGAGTTGTTTTTCTTAATTCCGTGAATTGTTTATTACAATTATTATAACAAAAAGCAATCGCATACGGGAAATTCAGAGGTCGCCTGGCACAATAAAAGTGCCCCTAATTCGTGTCCAGGTTGAAGTAGTCAAGTACCTTTTCTGTAACTGTAAGTAAATTGTTTATTTCTTTCACTGAACGACACCATCTTTGCGTCCCTGGACCACTCCACGTTCCAATCTTTTCTCTCACACACCGTGTCTGACAACTTTACTTCCTCCAAAAGATTTCCATCAAAGTATAGGAGTATTCTAGGTTCAGCTGTCCTGTTTATTGTCAGTATATGACTTTCACCTGTCACTGCATTTACCGTCAACCGTGTATTTTTCCTTTCTATGCTGCAGTATCCCAAACTGTATCGTAAAGGGTTAGTTATATAGACGCCTAAATAACCAGCGACCTCTCTATTAGAGGTGCGGAACCAAATGTTTAGCTCTGTCGTTATACCGGCTGTGGTCAAAATTTGAAGAGGTCGATTGTTCCAATCGTGGTTGATAAATTCATCATCTGTTTGTATCCAACCTGTAGAATATTCTACTGTTATAGTGATCTTATTGGTAAATCAGTACAGGCATTACAGCCCGTATAACACATGCGCGAGCAGCTCCAAATTTGGACAGTTCGTCACCTCGCTATAACGCTGTATGAGTACGAACTGGCGACCTGTCCGGCCGAATTTTGAGCCGTGCGCACGTGCGGGCTATCCTTGTAAAATATTTTTATTTTCAAATAGAAATTTATTCCATCCTCTGCTTTGTCCTTGAATGGAATTGGAAGCATTGTTTATTTTTTCGACTTTTACCTCTGGAGTTTTAGAGTAAAGTGATAGGTTTGGGAAGGTTTAAGATGGCACATCGTTTCCTAAGCCTTATTAGCTTACCATAATAATAATATACACCTTTTTTTGAGTTTATCTATAATTTTGTATCTATATTCTATTTAATCTTATGAAGTCTGTAGAAATTGAAATTTACTATAATTATGAATTGAATTGTTCAGTGATTGACTTTTTTCTTACCTTCTCCTGCATATACCTCACTTTGCATCACAGCAATCAGGGTGGTAGCGATATAGATGGAGATTAGTTTCTTATTCATAGCTATGAGTATTGACTGTTAAACTTGAGGCAATCACAAAAAGTTTAGATAATTGTCACATGCACAAAAAATTACGATAATATCGTTTCTTAAAACAGGCTTCATTATGAAATAATGATTGCTTATACTTCGTAATGAAGCCCGGATTAAGCGACGATGTTATCGTGAATTTCATCACCGTAAATTTACTCTAAATGAAAATCTAAATGAAGATTTTCAGCCAAGAAAAAAGAAGAATCGATATTCGATAAAAAAACGCAAGATTCTGCAATCACGTCAAGTACGAAAGCCGAAATCATGTCTCCTAAAGTATTACAGTAACTATTAAAGTCCAAACCTGTAGATGTTGTTTTTGAGAAAACAAAGAACGCCAGAAAAAATTCCTTCAAACTTGGTTCATATAGGCTCATAGATTGACCAATGGTCAATCTATGAGCCTATATGAACCAAGTTTGAAGGACTTTTTTCAATGACCATGCAACGACCAGTAAATAATCATAACTATGAGACACTGCAATTACGTCAAATGCGATAATCGAAATAAAGGTCCTTAAGATTTTTAAGTTACTCTAGATATACTTTTTTTAATAACTATTAACAGCGGCGCTGGCAAAGGGTTTATGTTGGACCTTGGCTAGCAGGGGCATTATACTTTTCTCCGGTTTTGCATACCAGTACCAGCGCTATATCCGATACGTATGAATAATCACATGTCAACTTTGTGCTATAGCTACATCAGGTTTTAGAGCGGTTAAGTTTAGAAATTTGCATGGACCCATGGTGTATAATGACACCCAATACAGCAATTGCAAATGATTATGAAGTTAACGGGCGAATCGCATCTAGAATTTTTACAGGCCACAAACGCGTTAGAGCACGTGATGGCCGCGACAGTAGGTTATCAACCTACAACAGTGAAGGCGATGGAATGAGAGAGTATATTAACAAAAAATCAGTAGCAAGAGAGCGAGCATCACAAGATGAGGGCTCAATTCCTGGTCCTTGTGTGAGCATTGTTCTAAATCTGCTGACTATTCCTGATTCTCTCCCTATACTATATAACATGTTGCCTTTTTAATCGCCTATTTCTTGTAAGGAACATTGTAAGCGCTGGCTAAGCCAACCACCAATTATATCATTAAACTATAGCAAACCGTGTTCTGCCCTAATCTCGCAACATGGTTGTGGTTAGTCACAGTTATCACAACAATAGGCAATACCCGTTCAGTAACACTTAGCACTACGCACCTCTGTAGAACATGCCTTTGTAGTGCGCAGTCTTTCTTATAAATTTATTTATATTCTTTAATATATTTATATTCTTAAATATATTTATAATCTTAAATATATTTATATTCTTAAATTATATATGTATATTCTTAATTATATTTATATTCTTCAATATATTTATACTCTTAAATATATATAAATTATATTTTTAAATTTATTTATATTCTTAAATATAGTTATATTCTTAAATAGATCTATATTCTTAAATATATGTTTATATTTTTAAATTTATTTTAAATATATGTGGTTTTGAAAGGCTAGATTTGATTTATTCCTTTAGGCCAAGAGATTCTTAAAGGAGACAATTTGACCGAGTATAGTTGAAGGTGTGAAAATGCGTTCAAATGAGTATACATTTGATTTAAATTGAGCTTTAAGTGCTGAAAACCGAAGTTAAACGTCTAACTTGCGGCTTATAATAATCGAAAATAAGTAGTAGCACAAGCTTCTATAGACTGTAGTCCCATATAACTTCCAAATGAGATCCGAAACAAACGAAAAAACCTGCGGATGTTTGGATAAATATCCTCGCCTACTCAGAGTAAACTAAAAACATGTCTACTTGGCTTGTGAACTTTGCCATTTGCATTAGTGACAATTGTTCGAAATGACATAAGATAGTCAACGAGATATGTTCATATTGTACTAACACTGCTTTTAAAACGGATTTCAAGACGTGGCAGGGAATAGCTGTTGAAGTTGAAAAATGAGTCACTGTTTGTGACAAAAGCGGATGCAGATGCCGAGAGGCTAAAAGCAGTGGTAGATTGCATTAAAAAGAACCTTCAGAACGAAACGAATTTCAAAAAGTCTGAGCTTCCTGAAACGATGGCAGAAGTACGGGACAGAATTGTGGACGTTGGATCTATTGGAACGCAATATCATCAGTGAAAAAGACATAATGTTCATCACATGGTTATTGGTTAAATGCAAACAACAACCTTGTTCAATCACCCGAGTTTAGGTCTACAATACCACACACATAACCCCCCCCCCCCCCTCCTTAAAAGTTCACAAGTTGAATGAGGAAAAAACTTTAGATCAAGAAAATTCCTCCAACTCGTTTAGTCCACGCTACAAGAAAAGGTCCGTTGTATAGATTTGAAATATAGGAAAAACCTTTATATACCTTACTGATGTCAGGCAACTTTTTTCTGAAGTCGAGTTTTTACTTGACTCACCAAACTTGTTGAAAAACGTCTAGGACTAAGAATGGAGGATTTTACACAAATTTCAACACAGCTGTGCTGTGGGCATAAATTCATACTCACAGATAAAATCCTTTGCAATGCATTTGTTCAATTTAGATTGTAGTGGAGGTGCGTACTCAGGAAAAAATCGAAATACCCATTGGAAATTGTACATCAAGCCAAGTTGTGGATGATACTCTTCACCACGTAATGTTTGAAAAAGTCTAACCAAATATTGGTAACCTTTGGGACCTCAATTTGTTTTCAAAAAGATTTATTTATGATGTGTTTGGAGTATGCAGAGGGACCCCATACAGTTCGAACTCCGACCTCTTTGTAAAAAAGCCTAACACGCTGGCAAATTCAATTATCTTGACGTCACTTTGTACCTGGATGATCAGAACCGGATTAAGTATATATTACTTTTGAAGGAAACAGATGATTGTTTTTATTAAAAACAAACAGCTTTGACCTTCGCCAGGTGTTCAAATCAGTGGTTTACTCACAGATAATCAGAGTTATCTAAAGAAACTCCAGTCGAAACTAATTGTGTGCAGTAATTGCGAAATCTTAAGGAGGACTTAAGGGGTCGTAAGGGGTCATCTTCAGAAACTGGAGTGAGGTCACAAAGATAAAAAGATGCGGGAAAGCCAGATGCACGACCTGCCCGTTAGACTTAGCTTGTTTGATTCCCCAGAAAACATGATAACGGTGAATGGAACACCGCTGTTTTTATACTTCTCACTGACATGCAACACAAGAACATTTATTATGTCGCAAAATGTATCATTTACCCGAGCCTGTGACAGAAGCTTAAGGACAATACTTATTTGGGACAAACTATGACACCCATGAATGTCCGAATAAATGGGCATAGGTCAAGCTTTGTGATATAGATGAAAGGTTGTTACTTGACAAATCAGCCCAGTCAATGCATCTTTTTCAGACTCATATCATAAGTCTTAGTTTAGTATGGAGTTATTAAGATAAAGGAATGTGAAGAGAGTATAAGACCAAAAGTTAATTTCTTAGAACTAATATTTGTGGCCCTGTAGGCTTATACATGACTCGGGTTAGCCGGGAAAGCGGACCAACTGATCCTAACTCAGTGTCCGATCGTCATTGCATATTGCTTACGTCCACCATAGGGTTCTCCTTCATTTCGAAGTGATTATGTGACTGATTTGAATCTATGTTGAAGAGGTTCAGGTAAGTTTAGTCAGCACCCATGATGTTACAAACCCTATGGTTATTTGTTTGGCTAGACAGTGAAACACACAAATTCTTGAGTGTATACTTCGTTTACATCCTAATTGCTACAAGAACTGTACAAGTTGATTAATTTCACGTTGCAAAGGACAAATATAAGAAATAGAAGGGTCAAAAGGATCTCAAAATACAAATCTTCCAAAAACCTTTTAGCTCTGGGGTATACTGCACCAAGTTCCAAGTCTCCAAGCTTACAGTATTGATGACAAAAAAACAAACAAACACAGACACATATAACCAAATGAAATTGAGGAACACTAGCTAGCTCAGAAAGGGACTGAGTACTGGTTCAACTTAGGTCTGTCAAATACAAGATGCCTATTCCGTGCGTAGCACGGACATTTAAAGGAGCTCGTGAGTACCAAGCAGAATTCATTGAAAGTTCAAACTCATTCTGAATGGAATAGACATTAAACCGAAGTGGGATTCGCATCACTGATATCCTCCAAGATTAAATTTCAGGATGAATAATGTACCAATCACAGCTTGGTGGCCTGTGCTGCCTGCCTCGGACGGGGTTTGAACACCCGGTCTTTGGCTTGCGAATCGAGTGTTAGTACCACACTTCCACTACACCACCCGGTAGACGAATTGTTGTAGTTCGTTTATTGGTAATTCGGGGGCTTCGGGGAATGGAGTTTTTTGTTTCTGATTCGAATATTTGGTTAAAATTACATGCATTTTTTTGAGTTCATGGAATCATGGCATCCCCGTTTTCTCTGGATTTACTATTACTCTTTGTTAGAGTTTACAGTTGTCACTCATCCGCAGACTTAACTTTCTACGTTTACTGCAGAACTAGCGATGTAGTTTTTGTTATCAAGTATGCATTCTGATAAGAAATGTAACATTGTGTGTCCCTCAAAAAAACATTTTGACGCCTCAGTTAATATGTATGTCGCTGCAAAATAACTGTTATATTAATTATTAACTAAAAGTAGAGTGCCTCTGGGTCCCTCTAATAACAAACTCTCTGAATCTTTTGTTTGTAGTTAAATATATGATAGGGTTGCAGATCACATTGGCACCGAGTAGATACATCATGGTCACCTCGTACCATGGTTTTTGTCCTGTAACTTTCTCCAGCACCAAATGTCCTATCACAAAGCTATAGGACAGCGCGAAACACCAAGTCACTCCACCATTCCACCAAGTGCAACCAGAGTCCGCCTAGGTACCGACTTGTTGACCCGGGCGCCATGAAGGTGCAGCTTAACCGCCAGAGAAATGTTGAGAAGTACCATGACCACAACAGGAACCACCGTCAGGGCCAGGTTTAGAATAGAAGTCAGGGTCCCGTTGGCGTCCCTTATCTTAAAGTTGGACGTCATGCAAATCAGTAGGTCTGGTTTAAAGAAGGGTGGGTACCCCTCTATTGTAAGGTATACTTGGTACCCCACTAATGTTGTCAATAAAGCAATCAGGAATCATGTTTTTGCAATCTTCGTGGTCTTATTTTCGTTTGTGCGTTTTCTCCGCATTATCAAGCAAAACCTGTAAACTTTTTTAAGGATTAGATTCATGTAATATTGTAATAAGTTATGAGTAAATCTTTGACATCAGAACAGGACAGACTCTGAATCCAAGTCATCATCGTCATGTTGCTTACAGATCCATTAAATGCGTAATGAGTTACTTACTAATAACTATGTACTTCACAATTCATTTCAACTTGTCCGAATATACGTCTATCCAGGAATTATATATATTGTATGATTTATTTCATGTTGAATTGACGAATTGTTATGAATTGGCTATGGATTGAAGAATGAATTACCTGACATAATGAATACAGAGAGAACCTCGTAGACGATGGGAACCCCAAAGAAGTACCCGACAAGCCAGCAAATACCCTCACCCAGAACCCACCTCCTGGTAAGGATCGTGCATAACATAGGAATGTAGATAAGGACTATCACAACCAGATCAGCTGTAGCCAAGTTGTGAACAAAGAAGAGGGTAACTTTGTCGAACTTGATGGCCTGGTGAATCAGAGAGGAGTAAAGGACAATGAGATTACCTAGCATGCCCGCTACTACAACCACCACGTTGAAGACACAGAGAAAGCCCCAGCAGCCTTTGCTCATTCCAATGATGGGTAGAATGTCGTTGACCTGGGTGATGTTTCGCGAGTCCACTTCGAACATCATCTCCTAATAATTGCCCTATCATAATGTTGACCGCACTATATACGTTATACACATTATCTCACCATTTCCTAACTGGTACGTTCTCACTTCTCCTATGGCCATTATCCACTTAAGTAAAAACCTAAAATGCTGGCTGGCGAGCTGCCAGCCAAACAGTCTAGCAACAGTTTGTTTTGACCACAAGCCTCATGAATCTCACCTAGCAACATATTAGTACGATATAACAATGACCTGTTTCAAGTGCACCACTTAAGTCAATCATCCTTATACGTCAATCATTATCGATTATACAACGACCACAAGGATAGGTGCGACCAGGAAGCTGGACTAAGGAAACCAATAGTACTCGCTCGTCCGTCGAGCGAGGATACTGATTGGTCGGCACATTACCAACAGGATGCGGTTATCCACGCAAGTCCTACGCAAAGGGCAGTACCCAACATCTAGCCAATCAAAGTCTCAAACGACACTAAATTGGTCATACGTGAGCACTAAACCATCGCACGTGCACAATTCCTTTTAGACCCATAACATAGCCAGAAATAGTTAGTTAGACTTTGGGACGTTTAGTTACAGTTGCACTGTACGATACCAGCTCTAGTTGCCCAGGTTCGCCATAAACCACCTACAAGTTTGTTCCAGAAGTCCTACACCTCTCACCTCGTTACCCCAATACACAATCCGAGTTTACCACTGGAATTACTCTACATTCAGTTCCTGTACAATAGTTCCTGTTTAACGTTCATTACCCTACTCAACTTGTTTTACTTCGCATCTAAATTCCTGATCTACACAACGTAGTTATACTTCTTGTGGAACAGGGTTGCCAATCATCTGACAACCCTGTGAAGTACGTCCTAACCATCAACGCTCCCAAAACCCATAAATCTCTACCACAAGCCAGATGAGCTTTATACGAAGTTAGACTGTTGCCACGATGGCGGATGTAGTTATATGCCATGGTATAAAGTATGCATAAAGGTCTTCACCTATGAAAGGGCTCAAATATTGAAAAGATTATTTTTACTTCGAATATCTGATTATCTGATCCAGGAGCACTGAGTAAAGTGATACAGTAAAGCAGAAATCGGCATGATGTCACTGGTACAGTGGTACGAGTGACTTTATTTAAAGACTTGGGCATGATATTGATTCAGTATCATGATCCATTAAACACAAATGATGACATTGTTTCATTGTTGATTGCAAGTATGATTTATTTTTATTAACCAAGGGACCAAGGGTAACGCGTTTAGTATCTTCATGAGAACGACAGCAAAATTTTGGATTTGAAATTCAGATATAAATGTCAATAATCGAAACATGTTCCAAGAGTAGAACGTACTGCACTCTTCATTTAGATTTAGATTTTTTTACTCCTAGCTTTATAGATGTTCTTGGACGACATAAATGCTTTTATGGAAGTTTCTAAGATAATGAATGATTCTGCTACCATTACTTCTTGTTCCATATCTTTAGTATGGACAAATTGAATATGCAAACGCTTTCCTAATAGGGATATGATAAAGAAGTCAGGTGATCAACAGTAAAAGTCTGCCTCGTTATATTATGTGGTCCTGGCTATATCGGGAAATGTGTCACATAGCAATTGTTTCCAAACAGCACCCGCATAACTCTTTGCTTCAGGCAAAGCAAAAGATATTGTTAGGATAACTGTGACTAACCACAACTACGTTGCGAGATCAAGTCAGAACACAGTCTGCCATAGTACTAGAGAACAGATTATTGTGCATGCATAGGCGACAGCATACATACAGGTCGATGTGGTCATATTAGAAGATATGGCGAAAGTTCGTAATTTACAATAATGTAAATGCAAAGTGTCCCAACAAGCTTTATAAGGGTCAGAAAGGGTCATCAGTTGAATAGACAAGATTCCGTAATATTCAAAAGAACACTTTAGACGAATTTTCGGCCTATATATTTTGTTGATTGATACTAATAGTTTGCTCCAGGCCGTAAATAGTGATTATATCAACTTTTATGCAGGACAGCCACTGAAAAGAAAAGTTACAATACTTTGCCCTGGGGAACACCATAGCAAAGTCCCAAAATTGAAAATGTCATGATTCATGAGTTAAACCGGTGTCATACACAACTTACCTACCTAAATTTAGTTTTTCATTTTTCCGCCAAATTTTATACACGATTTTTGCCGATTGCAAAATATTTAAAGAGCTTTATACATCAATAGTCATATAGTTAAAATCAGTTACCCCACCCGAGGATTTGAAGAGTGGTACATCAATTTGAAACGAGCTAAAACGGTGATTAACTGGCTGAAAGCGAATAAATACCCGTGCGGCAGCGGCAGATTTAACTAAAACTTATCATATATATCCAAAGAGAGGATGACTATGTCCTTCGTCTCTAGACACACAACATACATGGGCAAAATGAGCGAGTGGAAGTGAAAGCGGGATAGAAAGCGAGGTGGAGGAGGGTGAAGAGTTGCCGGTGGAGGGAGTATAGAAGAGGAAGGGAACAAGGAAGACTGAGGAGGGAGTAGAGAAGAGGAAGAGAGCAAGGAAGACTGAGGAGGGAGTATAGAAGGGGAAGGGAACAAGGAAGACT
>JH153122.1:179646-192046 GCA_000226015.1 Mnemiopsis leidyi
AGAAAACTAATATTCACTCAAGAACTGTTGTCACAGCGTGTCACCTAGTCTGAGCATGGCCATGGCACCGGTTTTTGCCGCTGTCTGCACTTGGAGCGACCTACGGGCGGTAAAAATGGGCTCGAAAAAGCTAATGGCACTCGAGTCCTTGGTTTAGCCGTTTTGTATTGCTATCCGCTCTGGGATGCTAACCGCAGCGCAGATTCTGGAGACCATAAGCTATTGTTCAACGGCGGCTTGTAAACGCAGATTTTTAAGCATGTTCAATACAACCTACCAGGAGGCCAACAGAATTTCTTAGTGACAAACTTACCCCTATTGCTAGTGCCTGGCCGTACTAGCGGCTGTGCTTTGCGCGGCTGTGCTTGGGCGCAGCTGTGCTCGTGCGCGGCTGCACTGGTGGCTGCTTGCGTGGTCACGCACTGCATAAAATAACTTGAGTCATTGGCCATAGGTGGCCTTTATCTTTATATATGATATTTGTTATTCAATAAACCAGAATTTAAATGTTCTTTTCTCTATTCACAAACAACATTTAAAAGGGAGATACTTTGTCGATTTGGTGTGATTGTATAGAAATATAATTATTACACATATCATTTAGACATATATAATGTTATTATAGCCCAATCACAGCCCTTCTCTCATTCCTCACTATCAACAAATGTGAGTTCGATCTTTTGCACTATGAACTTAGGCAGGTAAGTTTTACTCAATAAACAGAAGTCAGTAGAGAAGAAAATGACATGTAAAGTAAGGAGGTTTATGGGTTTCCCAGGTTTAAATTGTGGGGTGAAAGATTTGAGTGGCAAGGTTAATGGGCTGGTTTTGTATGTGTGATTATTTATGTGTTTTACAAGGATGGCAATTTTTCTATATCAAAGTTACCAGAATTCCAGGACACTTTGTC
This sequence comes from Mnemiopsis leidyi, assembly GCA_000226015.1. Classification (NCBI taxonomy): domain Eukaryota; kingdom Metazoa; phylum Ctenophora; class Tentaculata; order Lobata; family Bolinopsidae; genus Mnemiopsis; species Mnemiopsis leidyi. Next base: position 180,557 of record JH153122.1, read on the forward strand.
ACAATTGCCCTGGAAACTAAGGAGTAGGTTCTTAAGGCTGTGTTTAGTGGCAGCTAGTTTATTCAACTTAACAATTAACTGGATCAATTATTTAGAATATTAAAATACCGTACACTGTAAAAAGCTAAATTTTCCTTTTACTATTCATCTGCCTTTACAAATAAATTAGAACAAATAAAATAAATAGAACAAAATTTAATATAACCTTTGTTGCGCCTATTACCTATATGAAACATTAACATACGCTTGTCCAGAATCAGGAATGTTTGCTAGAGCACACTTGCCAGACGTTGTCAGGCCCACTGCGGCAGCCCTGCAGGGCTTGAAAACGGCCGCAATGCGAGGCTAGAGCACATTAAATCATAAATGCACACTCTAACTCTGCTATTGGACACTGCTAACCCCGCTGCCTCTTGGAGTCCGTCCAGAAATTGATTCTGGATTGGTAAAGATGCCTCGGCTATGCCGGCATGCCTGTCCAGTGTTTTGCAAATATTGGATAAATTGTTGTAGCTGACATTCGCAGTGCAGGGTCGGCTGCACTATATTGCAACCTGATGCGCTATCACCAGCAAGGCAATATTATTATGCTTGCATGCAGATTAGTTTTCTCCGACCAGCTTGCTAGTCTCATGGTCGAAGCATATATGACCTCCTATCTGAAAGTAGGTTTGAAGCACTACAAAGGCTTAGATATGGTCTCTCATCAACTACTACTACTGTGTTTGTGGTTGACAAAGCGTTATTTAGGTGGATTTGCCGTAAAGAGTCTCTGATTTTAAGTATGCAAATAGATACAGTGGTTAAATTTGATAAAGTGCGACATTCAAAATATCTGTCCTACTTGTTTAAAAAGAGTTTTTTATAGTAAAGCATCATTCAAATGAAACCAGAACGTTTTCTGAAAATCCAAATGGACTAGAGCAGAGGCTGCTTGCTTACAAAGCTTCATAAAGGTAGAGATCAGCTGCTATTTTAGATCAGCAGCTTCTAAAACAAAAAGAGGTGTTACTGTTAGATGTAGGGTAGCTAGTCCACTCTTTGTTAGCTTGAGTTTGACAGGGATGTCCAGTGTATTTAGATTTCCACTGTACATAGCAGGCAGTTGTATATAGGTGTAGAAATAGGAGAAGTAGAAGGGAAAGGATAAGGGGATCCCATGGGGTGACCCTTAAAGTTGACTGATAGAGAGTTAACAGTAGACTCTCCTAATTCCTACGTTAATTAAAAATCGTTCTAACAGAAATTTTTCTGACAAAAGAAATTCAAATACAATATCTTAGTTATATATAAAGTTTTTTTTGGTTGAAACTATGGCTTTCGTCGAGAATTAGGTGTTATTTTGCGGATTAGAACTAATTTTTCCGTCTAGGCAAGTATAAACTGATGCGGTTTTTCTGAAACTGATGTTTCCGTCAGAAAGAGTAAAAGTTTCAAGATAAATCGTATTAAAAGGAATTTTATAAATGAGAGGGTAATGTTGTTTTGGAATAAACTACCAATTAAGGTGAAGAATGCACCGAATTTGAATTCTTTTATTAAAGCTAATTTGGAGAGGTTTAAGGTAAAACTATAGCATTTGGTATATATGGCAGTGGAAACTTTTGGGAACTTTCTGATGAAGTTTTAAATTGAATTGAAAGTGGAAATTTATTGGAGAACAAGGAGGGGGCTGGAGTCGGATTTGGGGCAAAGAAGAAGGAAGGAACCAGAGAGTCTCTTGTGAAGGTGATACAGTCTCTGAAGGAGAAGGAACTGCTACTTGCACTTTACGACAAGAGCGTACAAGGAAGGTTCCTGACTTGGGAAAACACTATGCAGCTCGACACAGGATGGCAGAATCTGCTGTTTACATTGAGTACAGAGCTTACTAAGTTCAACCTAAATGCCATTCATGATGTGGCAAGAACACCTAACAACTTGAAGCTGTGGAATTATAGTTCGTCCAACAACTGCCCACTATGTGGGAGACGACAATGTAATCTGAAGCACATTTTGACTTGCTGTCCTGTATCCCTAAGACAAGGAAGATACAATTGGAGACACGATCAGGTCCTTAGAGTCATTGTGGAACCGATTGTCGAAAAGCTAAGGGAGTTAAACAGCTCTACTCCGAAGACACAAGTAGAAAAGAAACGGGGGAAGTACCAGTCTGACAAAGGAGTCTACAAGAAACCGAAAGTCAGCCTACGTGACCTCACTTCTTGGAACAGGCCAATGATTGGAAAATGGTATTTGATGAGGATGAGAGGACGAGACAATTTCCACAAATGATAGTTAATACAGCTCTCAGACCTGATGTGGTTGTATATTTAGAAACACTCAGGCGAGTCATCATGATAGAGCTGACCTGTGGAAATGAGGAAAACTTTGAGGATCAGAAAGCCCTAAAGTTAAAGAGATACAAACAGCTACTGGTTGAAATAGAGACAGCAGGCTGGAAAGGAGATCTTTTTATGGTAGAAGTTGGATGTCGAGGGTTCTACCAAGATACGCTCCCGAGAATTTTCAACTTTTTGAACATCCCCCGAGCTAAGAAGAAGAGGGCACTATACAAAGCAGCAGTGGTGGCCCTGAAAGGTTCCTACACTATCTTGCTCAGTCGCTACAACAAGACCTGGAGTGACAACTGGCAACTGGCCGAAAGACCAGGCACAGTCTAATCCTGGTGGACAGCTGAACGTTGGGCCCTTACAACGTCGTTTAAAGCTTCATTCTGGGGTTGTAAGTCCCAGACACCAGAAGGAGTTGGATTATTCGGAAGAATCTGCGTCTGAAAAGACTAGAGATTAGAGGTAAATATTTTGTTGGTTTGGAATCGTAAATCAAGAGGATTGAGGTCAAAACTATGATGATGTAATCCAGGGATGGGGTGCGAATGCACTTCTTTTAACTACAGTAAATATTGCCAGAATCTTCAGGTTGCAAAAAAGTTGAAATAAAGACAAAGTTTCTCAATGAAGGCAATTAGATAAATCCCCTGACAAAGATAATAATTCATGAATAATTTATAATAATATTAGATAAATACAAGCCACAAACAACAAATTTATTCTATTTCTAGGTTGCATGTCCATACAACGACTCCTGATTTTGAGTTTAGTTGTTGGTGTTGTTTGTCCAGATTCCGACTACTCAAAAGTGAAGCTGTTCTGCAAAGACCTTCCAGTTGAGCAAGTAACATGCGGTGGAGATGATCTTGACAAACAATTTTCTCCAAGCACCGAGGTAAATGTTAATTCCATTTACACAATTTCAGTGCCAGATTTTAGAATAAATAGTTCAATTTTAGAATTGTAACCACCAGCATTAAACCTAGAAATGCCTTTTAAGGTTACAGTATCGACATATTGCCTAGATCCTTCCCTTTTGTATTTAAGGCCAAAAAACTCCACTTGACCTCCTCAAGCCTTGTGACTAGTCACTTGGGCTTATTGGTGTCCCTGTCCCTGATTGTTACCATCACCTGCGCAAGTCACTTGTCAAGGCATTTTTTCCATCTCTAATACTGTTTCCCCGAAGGCAAAAAGTAAATTAGGTTGTTTAAAGTGGTCAGATTTTTGGATTGTGTGGTAGGTAGATTGCGGTTTACGGTGTCCGCTGTCACTAAGGAAAACACCTTTAACACTCCGAAGGACGTTCGTAACCACGTGAAATAGCTTGTGGGATGAGCAGCACACAGTATGTAGTCACGTCCTTGCCACAGGTCTGTTCTCCATATGGCAGGTTTAGGTATGCTCAATTTGGCGGCAACCTGCTGGAAAAAGCGGTTCAAACTATCGGAAAGGCCCTTGGCCAGCAGAAATGGTGTGTAGCTAGCAAAAATGGCGGGTATACCCGAGTATAGCTAGCAAAAACAAAGCGGAAATTTACAATATTGATGTCCGTGTAGATTGCTACATACTACAATTAATAACTACAATTGAACATTAAGAAACGATTTAACAATTTATCACTACTCCAATGAACTGAACAAAAGATATGGCACCGCAGAGAAAAGTAAATCAACAAGAAAGGAAATAACTGCGCCCGAGCACTCAGTTGCCCACGTTTATGATGTGCAGAGTTCAGGAACGCACCGCACTAAGCAGAGTTTTTGACACAAAGTTGCTGCCATCAAGTCCACAGGCGTTTGTACCTTTCAGTTACACCTAGTCTTTGTAATTGTAGCGTAGGCTGTCGTTCATGATCCACTTTTGCGCTTGATAATATGTTAACCATTAATTTTAACGTTGTTGCTCTTACTTCATAGTGGTATTCAGTTTACAGTAACTGCAACTGCGTAGTGAATAATTAATCACAGTATTAAGTAAACGACGACTGCAACTTCATAGCGGTGTCTAAAGCGCCCACCTTAGACAGGTTTAGAAAAACAAAATATTTTTAAATAATTACATGTCAAGGCTAATTTATTGCTCTTGGGGCTCAATAACTAATTTCAGGCTTCAACTTGACTGGGAACACGTGGCTACGGTCACGCCCATTTTTAGGAAATTTTAACTGGTAGCATTCTTCAAGTCGTTAATTTAGCCATGAATTTAGACTCTCAGAAGTGCCATACTCAGGAAGGTGAAGTTTAGTTAAGGTCTCATATTTCTACGAGTTTGGGAACGCCTTTTTTTCCTGATGGGGAGTCTGCCCATAGAGCTATGAGACTTCGAATGAAACTTAACCTTTTTCTACCGTTTATATGTGTCTATCATACTCTCAGGGCTCTCAATCAACTCCTTCATGCTCAAAACAGCGATTTTCTAAATTCAACCTGTAAAACCATGTTCGCTTCACGTATCATTAGTCATCATGGAATAAGACTTTTCACTGGCTTTTGCTCTTGTTACTGGTGTCACTCCCCTGAGTTTACCCTTACTAATTCTCAGTCCCAGGAAGGGTCATCCACTGTTCCTTCAAGTTATCTGGTTTTAGGAAGGTGTTAACAAAGGAGATCTGCTCGCCTTTCTCACACTGGTTAGATGCAGGGATGTCAAGAGAATACCAATAGGTCTTCAGGGTCTTGAAGAGGTAATCTCAGGGACTGACACCAGTAATAAGAGCGAAAGCCAGTAGAAAAAGTCTTATTACATGATCATGATGATGACTCCCCCTGAAACCAAACATGCGGGCGCAGTTCTCATTTGGTTCCTCAGATTGTCCTATTTTCGAATATTGTAATACATTTTAATGATATTAATACGTAATTCAAAGATTTTGATAAAAAAGAAGTTTGAGAAAAAGCTTTTACCCTTGGTGTGAATTTGTCTTCTTATTATTATTCTTTTGCTTTTAAGCCAGTATTAATCTATATATTGTAGAGTACCAGTGTTATGCATTAATATTAAATCAGTTTTATCTAATATTGGTACAACGTTAGATAAAGTTCTAGAATTGAGTTACTGTGCTGTGGAGTGTGGTGCTTAAATTGTGAGATTTATGAGAAAAAGGGTTTACGGAATATACTCAAGATATCTGTATGCTAGTGTGGTTGTCCTAAAGTTCAAACCTCGGTATGCTGTGGTGCACGAAGGAGTTAGGAAGCCCCATCAGTTCCTCGGTGATTTACATATCAAGAAAAAGCACTCCAAATGGAATAACTCGACACTCCAGTAACCTTGATTAACTACAAATTCTTGATTCTGCAGAGAGGAGATTTTTGGTGACATTAAGACTGACCTTCACTGCAAGTTCTTATCTTTCCTCATGCAACGAAAGTATAAGATATCTAAATTATTGGAAAATTTGAAACGTACCTATTATGTTTAAATTGTTTCCTAATCTTCGTTCTACATCCGGAGCAATTTTGCTGGGACCAGACGCTGCACGGCCGAAGACGCTATGGCGGTGGACACTACCACAGAGCCAGAAGGTCCTTAAAAAGTCGTGTATTACCATGGACGCGACGGCGGAGATACGGCAGAGTCTTTGTGTAGTGTGCTCTGAATACTGAATAGCAATCACTTTCTTTGTAATTCCGTTACCATGTCACACTGACAGTTTAAGAATAAAAGTAAAATTAACCCGTTAAAGAGATTCGAATTTTGAAAATTTCGCACGGAAAATGACAAAAATTGAGCTAAATTCGGTGTGAATGATTGCTTTTTACATAATTACACAATGTATCCACAGTATCTCCGCTGCAGCGTCCATGGTGATGAGAGCATCTGGTGGCTCCGCCGTAGCGTCCACCCATTTCTGGAAAGCTCCGCCGTAGCGTCCTCCGTCGCAGCGTCCTTTACCCACTTTTGCATGTAAGGCTGGTTCAAACCTAAAATTTGAAATCTAATAATAATAATAAGTAAGTATTTATACATCGCCCTATAGCTTAACGGGATTCAAAATCAGAAAGATTTAACTCCAGCCATCTAAGGCGACTCAGGGTACACTTTTGAAATGTAAGATGTTTAAGAAGCTTACATACTCAACAGGAGAAAATTTAACAAAGGTTCAAATCTATGGCAGTGCAAGATGAATGTGCTCTGTGCAGCATGTCATCAATACTACAGAACCATACAACAACAACAGCACAAAAGATAGTGGAAAATTTTCACAACCACAAGAGCATGCAAGCAGATAGGTTCAGTTCAAGTTCCAGCCCCTACTCCATTATTTCAGGTAACCCCTTTTGGCGCATGATGGATCCAGTCCAAGAGGAAGAAATGATCAACAACCAACTAACGGCTGCTCAAGCTATTAAAATGATTGATGATCACCAAGTAGTCACGGTGCTATACACTGACGGCTCTAGTAACTTGGGTGGTATAGAAGATGGGGGTTCAGCTGTGGTCATAACAATTGGCACGGCATCCAACCCAGTCGTTAGATAGAAATCATGAAGAAGAAAGGTGGAAAGTATACCTGCTCGTTTCAGGAAGAGAAAATCGCTTTTGTTCAAGCGATTAAATGAATGCTGGAGAACCAAAAATACGACACCGTCATCTGTTCTGACAGCCAGTCTCTGCTAACTAGCATCGACTCAATGACACAAGACACCCTAGATATCCGAGCTGACCTTGACAAACTCTATGGATCTGTTGAAATAGTTTAAAACTATTATTTAAACTATTTCAACACTACAAATTAAATACATTTATTGAGTATGATTATGATGTTGAACATCGGAACGTGATTACCAATTAACAACTTGTGTCCCTTGTCCGAGTCTACTCAGAGAAAACAAGAAATTTTGAACAATCAGATTCTTCTATGAGACTCAATAATACTTCACGACTACACCAAACTCTATGGAACTACTTATATCCATTGGATCCCGTTCCACATCAACATCCCTGGAAATGATTTTGCTGATGCAGTTGCAAAAGAAGCCGCTCTTATGCCTGAATCAGATGCTAAAGTAAGGGTACCTTACGGAGTGGCAAAGGCTATCATCAGACGAGAAATTAAGGACAAAGACCCTGTCCGCCCAGTTGCATACTCAGATCTGGACACTGCCTCAACCTCGCCCACTACAAGAACAGATTAGACGATAAGACTAGTCCCACATGCCCAGCATGTGAGGAGAAGAAACTGTCTCTCACTGGCTCAAATGTCCAGCCACCATCAGGACTCGAGAAATTATATTTTGAAGAGCAGATGTGAGCCCAGACACTCTGAACAAGGATCCCATTAGTACCCTGGCGTTTGCAGAGGCGACTCTCCTTAAAAGATAACCTCTGACGTCGCCGCATAACAACATTAACAACAACAACAGAACAGGTCATGGGTCTTGGATCCGCAAATTGTTATAGTGCCTGCACTGAAAATTTTTTACTGCTTAAGAATGCTGTAAGACAAAGAATAGGAGAGTATTTCGCCAACCTGCTCCAATTCCGTGAATGGCAACTTCAGCGATGCTGTGGCCGATGTTTGAAGTGTAGTCCGGGTCCGTAAGATACAACGTGTCCCCCTCTGCTCCGTCACAGTTTAGAGAAAATTTCCGACCCTCAAGATTATCATGATCTTCAGAATTATTCTCTGAAATTAATAACGGTAGCGTAAAAACAGTTGAATTATCAATAAACAGAAAAAATGCAATCCAAATGTGTTACTGATTTGCTAAAATAATCTATACACAACATTTTCATCAGGCACACTAATACCGGTAATATTGTAAGGAATTTAGCTGTGTCAAAATTCTTATCATCTCTGTCAGATAAAACACTAGTAGGGTGAACCTAGTAGGTTGAAACTTACAACCAAAAATTTGTCATGACTTCCATTTTCAGTTGTAGTTTTCACAGTGAACGTAACGTTTGTCTAATATAACAAGTTATTTTGTGAGAAGGAGATCCGAACATCTGCTCCTTGAGAACTGAGTATTCTCGTCGTCCTGCTTCAGACCATCAGGCCCCAGTATGTTTTGCCCCAGAGATTCTGCTCCACTGACGTCGTACCCCACAGCTTTGTGCTCTACTGACCTCTTGCCCGAGTGCACTGTATTAGTACTTGTTTACAGAGTACGAAGTGCAGTCGTATTTATCAAAGCTGGATGTATATAAGTTTTTATCATTATTTTCTTTTTCATCAAAACCAATCTAGGAGCGTCTTGTTTATATTTAGATGTAATATTTGATGCTTAAATACATTCTCGTGGATGATAAAGCATTTCCGCTATCTTTTATAGTTCTACGAGACTGAATCTTTTTTATGCAGATAATCACATCTTTCCAAGTGAGCCCTCGTTCGGAAATGGTACTATCGCACGTCAAATGTGTTGATTGATTTCTTGACCGAGTCCTGCTTTGCCTTTTCATTTCCGGATAGAGTACGTGTTGCGAGGCTTGTTCAGATATCAATAACTTGATAATAAATCAAAATGGGGCACGAAATTGTGGGGCAGGGTGTAAGTCGGGCATTACACTATTAGAGTGCACTGGGGCCCGAAGTCATGAGGTTGTGGGGCACGATTATCGGGGCCTGATATTACCTGTTGAAAACTTTTGGACCCATATCAAGCGGGTTCAGAGTAACGGATTTACGATTCAGTGTTTTAAATAACCGCATTATTTTGAAAGTCAATATTCCAGGCTTACCAAATATGTGATGAAAAGACAGAGGCTCCATGCTGCCGTCAAAACAGAACAATACTGGTCGAGTGTAGACCTAAAAAGGACGTCGTGTGTATTGGAAGAAGCAGGTCTCTTCCCGAGGTTGGTGATGGAGTGGTTCTGATGTCTGGCAAAACAGAACTAAATAGAAGTTAAAACTAAATAGAAGTTAAAACTTAATGTGTGTTCATTATGTCAGATATCTGGATTTTAAGTATACATGGATTCTGTTTTTCTCACCATTAAGTTGTTGGATAACTTAGAAGCCTGTTCAACTTAATGCTATTTTTCAGAAATGGGATGGCTTCGAGGTTGCCTATCACAAAGAGCTACCATGTAGATATGTTACCGGATACGACTACAGGACGGCTCTAATCCTCTCTGTCTTTATGGGAATGTTTGGCATTGATCGCTTCTATCTGGGGTATGTCGTAATTCGCTCTCAACCAAAAGCGGATCCAAGACCAGAGAGCATATTTCTGTTATCGCTCGTAATTTAGTTTGGGTTGCGGTAATATTGGCGCAAATTCGACTTTCCGGCCGTCGCGCGCGCCACGCGTGTATACGATCGAGGAGATAGTGGATCGATCGGATATATTCATCTATCCAACTTGAGTGAAGGGTGCAGCAGCAGTGAGCAGTCTGAACTAGTGAATATCCACCAGGCGCAACCCATCTTATTGTTTATTACAATGATAATTACACCCTCGAAGCAGGCCTTAAAGGTAACATAATTGTTTTAACTTTACGTTGTCTGACTTTGTCCGAAGCGAATACTAATAGAGGGAATAAAATGGCAGGAGGGTGCGCGCTGCCGTACAAACTTTCCGATGGTAGTTAATACAGATTATGTGATCCAAAGTGTGAATATAGTATCCCATTGTGCAACCGTATTAATACGGCTTTATTCATCTAGAATTTTCTAATTACAGGCTTACCACCTCCAAGCTACAACAAGTAAAATATTTCAGGAATTTTTCACGGCCTTACGTTTCAGCCATCATGAACCTTGTCTGACTTTGTCCGACCCTTATTCAAAACACATTGACATGTAAAAGCTCAAAAGTTCGAGAGGGTTCGCGTGTCGTACAATCTCGAAATTCTAAATTTCCACCCCTGCAACAAGAATTGCGCCCGCTTGGTTAGGTCTCAGGCGGACGCTAGATTTCCATCTCTTTAATTGTACAGCAACTACTATGCGGATATAAGATTAACCTGTGCTAAAAACAATTGTGACCGTGTTAAAGATATAAAATAAATTGACATCATATCTGTCATGTCGCGGTTATACCCGACATTTGCACCTCAAAGAATGCCGGACCGTTTAATCTGGACAATATTCGTCTCAAATTCCGCTTGAGAAATTATAACTATAAGCGGTTTCTGTGATAATATCGGCTGAAAAGTTAGAAAGAATGACCAATTTTATCGTAACTAATGGTAATGTGATAGATGAAATGTCAGCTAAAATTTAAGGACCTGTTTACAACCAGGACTAAGATAATTTTATCGACGCGGTGCAGTTATGTATTTTAACGAAGCAGTTTGTGTTTAACGTGGTTTTTGTAATTCTCTTCTTGACTCGAGTGATAGACATAGGATTTTTATAGCAATGCATCTATATATTTCTGTGTAACAACACCATCATCAGGACATAACACTAAAAAATTACTGGTTAGAACTTAAATAATCACAGTACTGAAATGTAAAAATATGAAGATATCCTAAAATCACGAGACTCTTGGTACGGAGATTCGTGTAGACGAGGAGGGACATCTACATCACAGATTCTATCGTATTCGTAAGGAGCAAAAGAAGCAGATCACGCTACATTACAGGTCACATCATCCGTTCCGAACGAAAGTGGAGGTGGTGAAGAACTTCTACAGGACTGCAGAGAGGAGCTCAACTCCCGATTACGTGGAAGAATCGATGCAGATCGTACTCGTAGACCATTTGCTACGATGCAATGGCTATGAAAATCCCCGTCAGTACCTCACTCTTCGTCCATACACTTCAGAGCAAGTATCGCTCAAAATCCTTCGATTTGTAAAATCCCAAAAAATTCCCATAACGGTTATCTTTTCACCGGGTAAGAAGCTTCGGGATCTATTTTGCTCATCTCGACCTTAGGACAGGAGAAAGTGCAATATCACTAACTGCCAAATATGTACGAAGTTACATGGGAATGTAGACTGCTCTACAACAGGCGCGGTGTACCAGATTACCTGCAAACTATGTGGAGAGATCTATATCGGTGAAACATCTCGATCCCTTCATGATCGCCTAGGAGAACACTTCCGCTATGCTCGGTCTCCCACTACCCAGAGCTATAAAGATGAGGCGATGGCGTTCCACTATCGGGAAAATCATTCTGGTTGTGAGCCGGACTTATCATTTAAACTACTTAGAACTGAAAGTAATACTATTTACGTAAATTTTGAAGTCTATG